>CAXAKS010000398.1:0-82500 GCA_963969495.1 Ceratothoa steindachneri
AGCTTTATATATACTACTAAGCCCCTCCCTAATAATTAGAGGCATACATTGTCTAAAGTATATTTAACATAAAACAAATGTCTCTTGTGAACTTTTAAGCGCCTGATTTTCGAGGCCATTTAGGGAGAGAAAAAAAAGAGGGACATTTTGTAGCCCATTTACTTCCGACTCTCAACTTCCATGGCTTTATAGAATTAATTGACATTGCTTAAAAAGAAAGAAAGTGACCTCTTTATATACCGAGCTGGACCATAGCCTATTATCCAGCATTAACACATAAAAGTTCAGTAGACCACCACATATAAAACAAATACATATTATATCCATTGAGACTAAAACTCCTCCACTAAGTATATATATATATATATATATATATATATATATATATATATATATATATATATATATATATATATATTAATTTTAACTTGTACTTTATAAATATTCTTACAAGCTTTTTAACGGGGTCTTTGAGGCGAGAAAAAACTTCCGCGAATGACATTCTTTATTCATAGACGACTTTCGACCATGTTAGGTCATTTTCAGGGAATGAACAGAAATGGAATTATTCTGAAATTTTGATGATGTTGAAAGTTTTTTAGTACTAGATATATAGTGGTAGAGATAGTTTGGTGAAAACACACCGTTGACATTTTAAGTACCTATTGAAAAACTGTTTTCAACATAAGTGATTTAAATAATTTAATACAGATTAAGGATTTAGGTCATAAGGTGGAGTTTTTAAGTGCTTTTGTCATAATTACGGTGTTTCTATATAAACTTTGGGTCAAACAATACATAAAACATAGTCTGTGTAAACCGTTCAGTTAATTCCTCAGCATCAGTTTGCTTGCCACTTGGGAAGTTAGTCCGTCGTGTGATTTTCCAGTTTAGTCTTGTCATGTCAATGTCTAAGTCCAGTTCCAGACTTGGCAGTATTTCAGTTTCTACTTTGTTATATGTCTTCTTTGCTTGTGATTGTGATAAAGTGTTGATTGGTTATAGTCCCGCTCTTCTGTGAAGTGTTCTCTGTGATATGCATTCCCGTCTTCTTGTGTGGTTAATAATCAAGGAGGCTTTATTCTGTACCCTCTGCATAGATCTCAGTGTCTTGATCCCTGAGGTTTAGGTGATTATCACTGTGTATATAATCTTTAGTCTAACGTAGCAAAGGTAGAATTTCCTTAAGTTAATCCCACCCAGTTTGCGGAAACGAAACAGTTTCACCAATTCCACCAGTGCTAAGTTGATCCTGTTTAAAACGTGATGCTTATATCCCTGAACAGTACGTTTGAGCCCGAGCATTACGCTCTCTTGAGAGTAGTGGTGGGTTTGATCGCCAACATAAATGTCTTTGTATATCGTGCTGTTCATGGGGCTGATCATGAATCTTTGGACGTTCGTCTTTATCTTCCATTTACGCTCGTACGAGGCTATGTTTTCGATCTCCGCCGCCGTTTCTGCTGCTTACACTAGGTCGTTGTTGCAAGTGCTAGGTACAAACTGCGTGATGTCATCTGCGTATTGCAGATACATTGCGTCATCCTTGATCGGTGATGGAAGGTCGATGGTGAAGATACTATACAGTAGAGGGCTGAGACAGCTACCTTGCGGCAGACCAGCCACGAGGATAAATTCCGGTCTGTTGTGGCCCTCGATCTGTATCTACGCTCTTTTTTTCCATCACATAGTCGCAGAGGATCTTTTCAATGACTGGGTTTAGCCGAAGGTTTACGATCTTGAATTGCAGTCACCTCAGCCAAACTTTGTCGAAGGCCTTCTGTACGTCTCTGAGGATTATGTTTACGTAATTTCCCTCCGCCCTGGATTTTGGTAGCTTTTCTGAGAGAAATGCGAGCGCGCTGTCGGTTCCTCTTCCTCTGCGGAATATGTGCTGTTGATAGTTAAGCGCATTGTTCTCGGCTAGCTGGTTCTGTAGCCTGTCGGCTATGATCTGTTGAAAGATCTTGCCTATGAATTCCAGGAGGGAGATTCGCCTATAGTTTAGGAGCTGGTCGGGAGGTCTGCTTCCCTTCGGGATAAATATATCCTCTGAAAGTTTAAACGCATCAGGAAAGTAGCCGGTGTTCATGGCTGCCTTCATTACGTTCAGCATTCCCTGATACACTTGCGGTGGAGCGTTGGTTAAATTCGCTATTGTTATTTCCGACCAACCTGGAGCTTTATGTTTGAAGGTTTTGATGGCATCAGTGAGTTCCTGCATTGTTATTCCACTTCCGTTCACCCATCATCTCCCTTTCTTCAGAGACGTGCGGGTACGAGTAGGTCCGCTCAATAACATCATTCAGTTCGTCGATTTTCTCACCCTCAAACTTTAGGTCGAAGTCTTCGTTGTCCTCCTTTGTTATTCAGAAGACTTCTCTCCAGTGTTCCCTGAACCGTATCTTGAGTTCTATTGGTTCCTCTATGCATGATTCGTCCTCCTTGATTCGTGTTTTTTCCCTTATATTTGTACCCCTGAGTCTCTTTATCTGTCTCCAGAATTTATTGGTATTGTCTTCGTCCTCAATGTTGTCAATTAGCTGTTTCCATATTTCCGTCCGTTTTTCCCTGATTATTCAAGTTAGCTCAGCCTCGATGCAGAGCATCCCGGCCACTAATTCCTTGCACATTCCTGTGCGTCTTAACCGATCATAGAGTTCCCTATGTTCCCTTGCTATATTTATCATCTCGTTTGTCCATCTTGGATGGGGGAGCTTTCTGTATGATGTTGTTGGGACACTCTCCCTCTCTGCCCTAATGATCGAGTTGGTCAATAGCTCTAGCTCTTCGTCTATTTCTTCGAGTATTGTCCCCTTCAGTTCTGCTGGCTGGTATTCTCTCAGCATTTCCCGTTATATTTCTCAATTGGCTCGGGCAAAGTACTTCCTTCTCTGAATGGTCTCGTCATCGGCGTAGGACACTGTGTATGTGTGACAGAAGTTTTCGGGTGGGTGTAGGGTGTCGTTTGTGTACATGATGTATAGTGTGGTTGCCAGTACGCTTCCTTGGGGAGCACCTGATTGTGGTGTAAAGAGTTAGGAGAGGGTATTTTTGTATTTTATGCTGCATCTCAGTTCAGTGAGGTATGCGAGAGGAGCCTTCTGGTGCAGAGAGGTAGCTCCGTATTGTTGGCGAGTTTCCAACGGAGTCCCTCGTGCCACACTTTACTCAAAGGCCTTCTGCACGTCATTGTTGATGGAAAGTGTCTTATGATGTACCTGGCGTTTTTTCTGTATTTTGTCATGAACGATGATCACGGCCGCTTAAGTGAACCGGCCCCTCCTGAACCCATATTGTTGTGGTTAGAACCAGTACCTCTCTTCCAGGTATTCCCGTAGGCAGAAGTTGATCATGCGTTCAATTATTTTGCCGAGGTGTCCAAAAAGAGTAATATACCTGTAATTGTTTGAGTGTTTGGGGTCTTTGTTCGTTTTGTGTAGAATGTTGTTGTGAGAGACTTTGAATATTTTAGGGAAGTGGCCTGAGGCTAGTGAGGCATTGAATAGGTGTGTAAGTGTGGGGTATATGTTTGAAAGGAGGTTGTGTATTAGTGTGGCTGGTAGCTCGGAGGGGCCGGGGGTAGGTTTTGGTGTTGTTTTAATGTAGTGTTTTGTTTCCTCGAAGGTGATGGGCGTGGTCAGTGTGGATGTGTAGTCGAGCAGCTTCATTCGTATCAGGGGGGCGGGCTTCAGCTTATGAGCGTGGGCCCGACACCACTCCTGGACTTCCTGGAAGTACTCCCGTGTGTGTGGTTTAGGTAGGTTGTGTGTATGTACCTTGTCCCAGTGAGACCTAAATACGTCGAGGATGACGCTAGTGTCTGTTAGTGTTTGGTTGTTTACTTGAAAGGTGGTGGGTTTGGGTGGGTCAGTGCCTAGAAACCTTTTTACGTGCCGCCAGAAGAAGGAGGGGTTAGTGCAAAGGGTATCGTCCGCGATACGGACGAATTCTCGCCACTGCCGGTTCTTATCTAGCTGCACGCACTGTAGGATGCGAGTACATAGGTGATTAATGTTGTGTTGTCGTGGGCCTCTATTGTAGTGATTATTGTACTGTGTGATGAGTCTCTGAGTATGTATGGAAAATGTGAAATCTTTTATGCAAGTGTAGGTTCTATGTGGTGAGTGTAAGTTGCGTGCTGTGGTTGTTATAGTGTTTATGATTGACCACCAGTGGTCATCTAACAGGTTTGGATTGGTATGCTCCAGGTCGAGGTTTTGTGGCGTGTTATCTGTTATGTGTCTCTTGAACTCTTCCCAGTTCGTGTTTTTTGTAGTCGAAGAGAGGTGGTGTAGGTATGAGTATGGGAGATGTGGATATGATAAGGCATATCGGTATGTGTTCAGAGATTACATGGAGACCCGGTGAGATATGCGTGTAGAAGCGCGTGGCGCGGTAGTTGCGGAAGGCCACGTCCAGAGACGTGGTACCTCCACGAGTACTGAAGAATGTGAGGAAGGCAGGACCGATGTGCTCTGAGCGATATCGCGGCAAGGCACAGGCCAGGTACCTTCCTGCATCATTCGTGGTGTTTGAAAAGAGCGTTGGATGAAAGGCGTTGAGGTCCCCCGCAAAGAAGATAGGAAGATTGTGGTTTGATAGAGCCCAGAATGGGACTTCTATGTTTAATTGTAGGCATGGTGGTCTGTAGTGTGTGGCCACTAGGATGGGGCCGGAGCTTGTGTGTACCTTGTAGGCTAGAAAAGAGTCATCTTGTGTTTTGGATGAGGGAGTGGTGTATAGAGCGCTTTACTAGGATCACTGATCCTAGGCGCGACGCCTGTGGAGATAGGTACGCGTGGTAGCCTGCAATGCGTAGTCTGTTGTTGGGAGAATGTAGGCTGGTCGAGTTTAAGAGTATTATGTCATGTCTTTGTGTGTTTAGGACCCAGTTGGCAACAGTATGGCGAATACCGTGCCAATTACGTACGTTTAATTGTGTCACGTTGAGGCGACCTATTCTCGTTGGTGGAGTGCGTGTGAAGCTGATTTAGCCGGGACCGTTCCCCTCTCCTTGGTTATTGCTCAGAAGACGTGAGGAGCCAGTACCTTTACGCGTGTCGGCTGTGGTCTGGATAGGTTGTCAGTGGTGTGCAGTGACGACAGGTGCAGGGACAGAAGAACGGGAGGAGGCGGGAGAGTCGTGAAGGTGGGGGCCGGTGGGTACAGGGGGTGAGGTGTACGTGCCCACCGGAGTGGGAAGGAGTGCGGGTCTCCTGTTTGTGTGCTCGTCGATCAGAGCGAACACCTTCTCGGGGAAGGTGATCTAGACCGTGCGAGGCGAATAGTTTATTGAGTATATTTGCGTATAGTCAGGGGTCACCCCTCGACATGTACTTTGCCACCGTTGAGAGCAAGGCGGCCTGGTGTAGCTTTGGGTGTGTGGCGTGGGGTGTGGATGGGTGTCGGTAGTAGTAGGGGTCTCTGGGTGTAAGGTGCTAGGGTGGGGGTAAATGACGGAATGTGTGGGTGAGTTTGGGTTGCTGCTGGGGTTGGGTTTGTCTCGGGTGGGACAGGGAGGTGTGGACACCGATGCGCCGGCAGCGAAAGTTCTTGTGAGGGGAGGGGGGGGGGGGTGGAGTGTGTGGTTGTGTGAATGGGTTGAGGAGGCTGTATAGCCGCTACGGCCATTTTGGGTTGACGGTGACATGGTCGCCGCCACAGTTGGAGCAGAGGGGTGTGGTGGCTGTGCAGGTGGTGTAGTGGTGGCCCACTGCACTGCACTTTGAGCAGAATAGGTCTTCTTGGCATGTTTGTGTTATGTGTCTGGTTTTGTAACAACGGTGGCATTGTGTTGGTCATATGTTTTGTTGTGACGTGATTTTGTGTGGGTATGTTAGTGCGCCGCAGACCTTGATACCTTGGTCTAACAGCAGTGTTTTGTTGTTTTCGTCGGATAGTGTGATCACTGCCCATTGTTTAGTACCGTTAAAGTAAAAGTCTGTGATGACCTCCTCCCCATACTTCTGTCTGAGGTGTGTGCTGAGGTCATCAGTGGAGGTCATCGTCTTTGTGATGCATATTTGGTGTCTTTAACTACAACGTCGGCTAATTTCGTTTGGAGGTCTAGTGCGGCGAGTGTGTCAGATGCGTTTTGATGTAAAGTTACTGCATCCTCCTGTGATCGGAAGACGAGTTTATGGCCTATATGTGTTTTTATTATGTTTGTGATGGGGGTGTCGTGTGTAGCGGCTAAGTTTAGAAGTGTGTGTTGATTGTCCTTAGTGGGGCTTCTGTCCTTTGTGTGCAAAAGTATGAAGTGTGAAGTACTGAGTGCCATTTTTCTTTACCTTATTATTTACTTTTTTCTCTTAGCATGGGGGAACCCCTGCCCTGCTGATAACGACCCTATGGAAATGACTCGGATGTGGTAATAAATGATTGGTGAGTATGAAACTGGTTGGGCTCCTCAAAGGGTGTGAAAACATGGCGTACTTAATGATGACTGAATCCAGAATAAACTATCTCCAGTCGGGGTGCCGCCCCCTCTATTGGGTTTTGTGTACTTCCAAGTTACGCCGACATCTCACAGAGACGGTAGTGTCTCCCTCTGTGGTCTTGGACGGTGCCGCAGGGTAGGGTGTTAATCGTCCCCGCGTTGGTAACTGAGTCCCAATCCAGGTTTGCTCCTTCCTTTGGGTTCTGCAGCGAGGTAAGCCTCAGACATCCTTTCCCCAAAGTTTGCAATTATGTTCTTTCTAAGTAGAACGACATAGTTGCAACGGAGCTCTATGTGTAGAGTCATATTCACAGAGCCAACTCACGGCGGGTTGGATGATGTCGGGAATTATTATATATAAAGTGACAGAAGATTGGGGATAGTGAGAATATAGCATGAGTTTTTTTTAAAAATTATTATTGATGGGTGGGGGGATGAGTGTTAGTGTGTGTGAGAGAGTAGAAAATAAAAGAAAGCCAGGCTACTGGCTGATCTCTTTCTTCTGATGTTTCTTTTTTCTTTATTATCTTCTAATTGCTTTTAGGATTGTCTTTTAATTGTTGCTTCTAAGGATTTTGTTCTTTGTCTTTTTTTATTATCGATGACAAAATCTTAATTTTGTTTCTTGTGGTACTTTTCGGTAACGTACTTCTAAGTCGATTTCAAATTCTGTATTAATACTGCTCATTTTAGTCTCTATGTTAGGTTGTTCTAAAATTCCTAAATTTTATGTAGTTATTTCCTAGTTCTTTGTTTTTAGGCATTCATGCCTTTGTGATAGTTTTTTATTGTTTGATTTCGCTATTTATTTCCGTATTGTATTGCTATTTGTTTGGTTGTTTCGTTTTCCATAATCTTGCATCTGATTATTTCTTTGCTTTAGGTTTTGTCCACTTGCCGTTTGTAATTGTCTCAAAGATATCCTTCTTGATGATTCTGACGTCGTTGGGGAAGATCCTTATCTTGTTTTGTTCCAGTAGACTTTAAATAATCCTTTCGTCATGGTCTGTGATGTAATTCTATTTGCAGACGCCTTTTTCAATACCTTTATTTATATCACTCAATTTAGTACCTTAGGGTAGGGGAGAGGCTTCATTTACGAAGACCGTAAGATTGAAATCTCTTGCTTCGTAACGACAGCCTTCCTCTCTTTCCGTTTTGCCTTCCGTGTCGGTTCGTGTGTTCCATTCGGTTTGGTTCTCTTTATTGGGTGTTTGATTGTTTTATTTTGGCTCTTCTTTCCCTCCTTTTGTTCATTCTCTGAAGTTTCCGTTTCTTTTTCCTCTTCATTAGGTTCGTCGGATTCAATTGTTTCCTCGTTTTCTACCATCTTTGATCCTATATTGAGCATATCTTTTACCTGGAGGGGTTTGTCCGCCGTTAATTCGTATACTAGCACCGAGGAGGAAGGGGGGAACCACATCTTTCTAATTCCGTTTTTCTCAAGGAGAAGATTGAGCGTTTCTGAGAAAGTCCCCGGTTGTGCGATATTTTGGACGTGGGCGTACATAATGCAGGCTAGAATATCCAGGCCCGTTCCCTCGTTCGCAGTGATGTTGATTTTTGGTTCTTGAGTCTCCTTTATTTCTTTTACCGTAGCTTTTGCTACGTTGGCGTAGGTTTGGTTTTGTTTAGAGCCCTTTTCTTTCTTTTGTTCCTGCTCTTTCTTGTTTATGATTTCTTTTCTTTTTTGACAGTTTACTGCCATGATCCTTCCTGTGAGACCACTGGCAGTTTACGCACTTTGTTATGGTTTCCATGCATTGTCTGAAAGTGTGATTAGTGCTTCCACATTCCGAGCATAATTTTTTATCCTTGTTCGGGCAGTTCTTTTGACGTAATCCTCGATGGCATTACATTGGAAACAAGTCTGAATATTAATGATTTTTTCTATGTCGATGTTTTCTCGTTGTATCCGCATTCCAAATGACAGAATTCTGTGGTTCGTAGCTTTATCGGCTATCTCAAACATGAGTATGGTGGCCGAATTTGATTATCTCTGTGATTTTGAGGTACTTGTTTCCCCTTTCTAATTCTTTTTTAATTTCTTCTTTTGTGCCACACAAATGAACGGTTCGCCATTAATTGTGGCCACAGTTTCTGTGATAAGCCGATTTTGCACCATCTTTTCAACGTCATCCCGTTTGGTAATTCTATGAGTTTCGTCAGCGCGATTTTAAAGTCAATATATATATAAATATATATATATATATATATATATATATGGTCGTGATGAGCAGTCCTCTTTCTGGTTTTGTTTTTCCTGCCTCGGTTCTTAGTGGCAGTCTTTTATATTCTAGATTCATGTTTGTATTATGGTTGTCTCTCCCCCCAATTATCCCGTAGACCCGCCCTCGCTAAAATGGCTGATATGATATGAGGAATGAATGAAAGGATGGACCCTGGTGGTCTCCTCTCGAGGGATGAAAAGTGACGGACCTTTTGTTGGCTAGCGTGGAATCAACTATCACTAGCCGGGGTGCCGCCTCCTCGAGGGAATTAAAAACCGCAGCTGCATCCTACCATACACTGAGACGGTTGCGTGTCCCTCATTGGTCTTGGGGGCCTACCACAGGCGGAGTTGTTATACTCCTCTGCAGAGTTTGCAGCCCGGCCCATTGTCCAGGGTTCCTAGGGTACGGGTATCTGGCAGTGGGCTAATCCTCAAACCTTCCTCCTCTCGTACCCCAATTATGCATATGCTAGTGCTCTGCATAGTTGGGACGAGGTCAGATATTAGCGTACTTTAGTTAATGAATTAGGCCTTGGGTGGGGGGCGGGGGATGGGGGGTTTAGGCAGTCATGGTGAAATTTATGACGAGCCTAGAAAAATATTTCTCTCTTTTTTAGTACCCCTCTGTATGGGAGGATTTGGGGTGTAGGAGAGTAAAGGTGATCGAGACGATATATGAAAATGAAGTTGAAAATGAGGTGAGCGGCGGCTTCCTTCTGAATCTCGTATGCGAGTAAATATCCTCGTGTCGATTTCTCTTGAGAGTAATGCGTAAAAATTCTTCTACGTAAAAAATCTTCACGATCGAGAATGAGCTGAGTTCTTGCTGGGAGTCTGCTTTACCAAGTTTAACGTGAGTGGTCTATCAGCGATCCAAGCGACGAATCTACTCTCTGGAATTATTCATGTGTTGTAAGAGTAGATGTAGGTAGGGTAGAGCGAGAGTAAGGGTGTGTGGACAGACAGCGGAAAGTAGACCAGTGGTGAAAAGACAAAGAAGTGTGGAAAGGTGCAAAGAGATGCTAGAGGCTGGTGATCAGGCCTATCGCTTTTAAGTATTTTTGGTTTTGCAGTTCCTTTGTTGATTTTGAGTTAGTTTATATATATATATATATATATATATATATATATATATATATATATATATATATATATAATATGGCGTTCAAGACATTTGTCTTCAAAATCAATTAATGTCTTTGGATATGATATGCGCATTTGCTGTTGTGGTAATAATTGCTTTATTAATTACTTTATTGTTTTGCTTAGAGTCTTTTTTTTCGTATATTTTGTAATGTGTGTAATTTGTGTGTTTTTTTCGTAGAGGTCTTCTTCCGTAAATTTCAGTCCTCATCGGTAGATTTAAGTGTTCATCGGTGAATTTGTAGTAATCGGTGAGGTTTCATAGTTAGGTTAGCTTTTTCTTAGTGGGATTTTTTTATTGGTTTAGGGCAAAAGTATTTCTATTATCATGCGTAGAACGGCACTTCTGCTCTGCCAGCTAAAACCCCGGCGGAGCTTAGAAATCCAGCGTGACTTATTCCTCTTCTGTTCTGGTCAATCATTAGGACGATATCATCGTCCAATTCCCGACTAACCATTTACAGCATATTCCTTGTCCGTTCTTCTATGACAATGTTAATGGGACTTAACCCTGCCTCCCGGTGCAGCTCTTCCCGGTGCACCACTTGTATTTTCCTCTTCTGTGTCTTCGAGAAACACGAGAGGGCGGAAGCGGGCTATGGCAGCGTCGATCTTACAAGTGCATTGTAGATCTTTTTCTTATCCCTTTGACGAAGAATTCTGAACCTATATAGAGTCTTGACTGTAGTAGTGGCCTGCTGATTCTTTCTTGGACGTGTTTCTTGTACCCGGATGAGGTAATCTTCATTCCGAGTACATTGCATTCCTTGGTGTAGGGATAACGTCTATCCCCCACCCTGACGTCGTAAAGTAGTCTCCTGCCTATGTGGACTACTTTGAACTTTTCCTGGTTGTTGCGGTTCTTCCCCTGGGCCTCGTAGGTGTTAAGATTTTCAATTTCTGCTGCTGTCATACGAGATTGCCAAGGCGTATTTCCCCATGGACAAGTAACTATCTGGGTGGAATCATCGGCGAATTGAATGCTGATGCAAGTAGGGCTTACAGGAACTGGGACATCCGCGGTGTAAATCAAGTAGAGAGTGGGGGACAGGCACCCCACCCTGCGGGAGGCCCACAGTGAGCATAAACTTGGGTCCGTCCGTGCACCCTAAACTAATGTACACGGCTCTCTCCATGACATAGCCACAGAGAGTTCTTTCTAAGTTTTCACTTAGACCCAGTCGTAAGATCTTGTACTGCATTCCTCGTTGCCACACCTTATCAAACGCCTTTGGTACATCCCCACAAACAATGTCCACGTAACTATTTTCCCGTTTTGCTTGAGCTAGCTTTTCCGTGATGACATTAATCGCCATCTCCGCACTTCGCTTCCTCCTAAACCCGAATTGGTGTGGGTTGAAGAGGGAGTTCTCCTCTAGGTGAGACACCAGTCTTTTGTTGAGGATCTTCTTGAAGAGCTTCCTGCAAAATTCAAGAAGTGAAATTGGCTGATAGCTCTCCTTCAACGTTCGGTTCTTTCCGTGCTTAGGCAACAAAATCATCTTAGCCGTTTATAAGCATGAAAAGTATCCCGTGTTCAGACAGGCGTTATATATTCTTTTCATACCTTCGATGACATTAGCTGGTGCCTTTACTAAGTTAAGCTTTTTAAGCCCCGATTGTCCTGTGGCTTTTTGTTGGAATGAGTGGAGCGCGCCGAGTAGTTCTTCTTCTGTAATCTCGGCGTCTACGTCGCTCTGTCTATCTACCTGTTGGTGAGGGTGCGTCTTATGTATTTGTTCGTTAAGCTCGTCGATGATGTTGCTTTCAAACTCTAGGTCATAGTCTTCGTTTTCCTCTTCAGTTATACTGAAGATATTTTCCTAATAACTTCGGAATATCTCTTCAATTTTTCCTTCTTCTGTTTCGATGTTTCCATCTTCCTTCTGTAGTTCGATCTTATGCTTCTTCTTCTCAGTCGATCCTTTGAGATTTCGGATTTTTCTCCAAAATTCTCTGGGAGTCGTTTCGTGATCGAGGCTATCGATAGCGTCCTCCCATCTTTGATTCTGCTGTTCGAGGGTCAACTGGTTCAATTCTTCTTTGACTTCTTTACTTCGCTACATTGAGTGAACTGATGCATTCACGATGTTGAGTTCATACGATAACTTCAGCTCATGATATAATTCCTTCATATATTCGGTCCACTCGTAGGTAGAGATGGTCCTATACTCGGATTTAGGGATACAAGCCCTATCTGCGTTGATGAGATGGTTATTGAGGTCGTCGAGTGCCTCTTCAACTCCTCGAGAATTGCCTCGTCGAAGTTGAGCGGATCGTAGGCCTCGATAAGGCGCGCGTACCGTGTCCAGGCTGCTCTTTTGTAGTTCTTTCTGACTACACCTGAAACTTGTATAGGGTTTCTGTTGATTATTAGGATCCCTATATGGTCACTACATGGTACCTGGACTGTTTTCTATGTAGTAATTGAACCGCAGCTAACGATTCGCGAGACAGATGTCTGGTTTTGTGGCACTTCCTGCTCTGACAAAGGTATGGAAGTCGGGGCCTATTTGCTGGGTAATATTTCTGTCCAGCAATAGGTCCAGGCTTCTTCCTATACCGTTGTAGATCCTGTAACCATATTCTCGGCATCTGGCATTTAGGTCCCTCATTAATATAGTGGGGGCTCTTCTGCCAAATAGGCCAGTGAGAGCGTGCATTGGTAACATATCTCTCCTTTGCGGTTGATATCCAGTAGCAATGACCAAATTTCCTAAGTCGAGTTCGACCTCATTCGCGAGGTAGGATTCTTCTAGATTTCTCATTTGCTTGTACTTAATCCTTTTCTTTATTGCAATAGCGGCTCCGTCGACCCGCTTCTGCGAATAATTTGTGATCAACGCATCGTCTTGTCTTGTCTTCGTCTTGTCATTTTTGATTAGCCATTTTCTCTAACAGTTCTTTTTTGACCGAACAAGCCATGGAGAGCGTCTTATGTTCTCTACCGCAATTCAGGCATTTCATAGAGGTGCTCTTGCAGCTCCCCGAAGAATGTGTATCCGATGCGCAGATAGAGCACAGAAGAACGTTTTTCGTGGGGCAGGTGGCCGCGGTGTGCTCCTCATACTTGTAGCAATCGAATTACATCTGGAGGTCAATAAACTCCTCACGTTCGATCTGCTCAGGGCAGACATGGACGTTAAAGAGGAGCATACTTCCCTCCGAGCCTTATCCACCATTGCTCTATCACGAAAGACGATTTTGAATACGTGTGTGTATTCCTTGAACTTAATAATTTCAACTACTTTCGCCAGGTGTGTTTTTTTTCCACTTCAGCATGAATTTCTTCAATGCTGTGCCCCCCAACCCATGGGTCGAGGCGGTGAAGGATAATGCTATAGTGTGTCTTTATTTTATGTGGAGTGTGTGGCTTGAGGTTGAGCATTTTTTGGCAAATAGCCGCATAACCATTATGAATATCAATCTCTCTTACTAGGGCAATCCCTAGATCCCCAGAAATTCTAGAGAAGACCCTCCCCCGATCAGGCTTGGGGCCTTTGGAGAGAGTCTTCAGCGGTATCCGCCGGGCCTCCCTTTATTTATCCATCCATATTCTCATGTGCAAGGATTGGAAAAATAAATTTAAATAGAAGAAAATACCTTGCGGAGTGATTGTGAGTGTTTGGAGGTGTGCGTGGGTGTAGTTTTTGAGAAATACTTTTATCACCACTTTTTAAGAGAGAAACAAAGAGTTTGAGGAAGGGTGTCCCAGTCCAAAGTATATAATCTACAAATGGCACTTTACCTTCCGTGTAGGGCGCTTTTCAAATTTGTTGTCCAACCAAGGAGACTCGATAGAGAGTTCGGAAGGGGAGGGGGGAAGCAAGTTCACTCCTCGCCACGGGCGCACGATAGCGAGTGAAAATTTTCAGTTTTTAATTCACAAAAATTCGTAATGAAAATTTATTCGGTATCACTGCTAAAACTTGCCCATAAGGTTTTACCAAACGCACGGTACAACGCTCAAAACTCGGTGGGAGATAAAGTTAGGCAGTAGCACGATCTTCACAAAAGTATAGAGAATCAGACAAGCTAAGGCACTCATAGTAGTCTGGAATTATTGGACATTGGACATTGGACATATAAAAGTAGGAAATATAGTAGTTGAGGGTTTTAGTAAGAGGAAGTAGTGGGGAAAATGGGGAAAATTATAGGAAAGCGAAAATGAGAAGTAGGATGTAAGACAGATCCATGGTGAAAGGGTAGCTCTGTCTTTCTTTGCGTTTTGAAATATATTTTATGTTATTTATAAATTTATATATATATATATATATATATATATATATATATATATATATATATATATATATATATATATATAGAAGGCATTCAAGCCTTTGTAGCAGCGGGGTTTTGGTCTCTACTGCTTTTTGGGAAGACTTGCATCTTCTTATCTGGGTTGTTTACACACAGAATTTGAGTTTTCTATTATTTTGTTCTTTTGTTGTTTTTATTTTTTTAAAATTTTTGCGAATTTATCGCGCTAAAATTTCGGGGAAGTTCAGAAAATTTGCACTTTGCTAATTTAGTGAAATGATATTGTGTGGCTTTGTTTCTCTTTAGTATTGTGAAAAAATCTAAGTGAACCTTGGGTTAACGTCATCGTCAATGAGTAGTCTGCTGCTTTTAAAAGGTATTGCGAGTCCTATATCATCAAAGTCCATGTGCTCGAGTACAAACTCGTGACAGAGGTGCCGGTGTACTCTATCCTAGATCTTAATTGCTCTCAGGTGAAGCTCCACGTTTATGAGGGTTATTCCCAGTTCACCATGGAGCTCACTCTGCCTTCTCCGCTCTCTCCTTCGGGTTCCCGTTATAATATAAACCGTTTTATTTTCGACGTTTTGTACTTTAAGGACTTGGGTCTTGGGAATCGCGTTTATAGGGACCAGCGGATACAAGAGTTCTGATCGAATGCATGCAATATAGATCTTTAGTTTGTTGGAGGTACTCAGGTTTAGGAACTTGAAAAGTTCCGCCAAGTCCCACGAGTCGTAATACGGAGTCCAAGAACCGTGCTCTCCGTGCGGTATGGGTTGCGTGCACCCCCCACACGGATGTCTGCTAGGGTCCGTCGGAATACTGGAATTACACGGAACTTTTGGTCATTGGTAGATATCTTCGATCTTTTCTCGAAAGAGTTGATTTTTTCGATTTCTACCGCCGTACTCTGTGCCATGTAATTCGGATTCCGATAATGAGTCGTACAGATCATTGTTATATCGTCCGCAAATTGGACGTACAACGAACCTTCAGTAAGAGGTTGAGGAAGGTCCATGGTGTATATATTATAGAGCAAGGGACTTATGCACCCGCCTTGAGGAACCTTCGCCTCAAGCTCGAACTCGGGGCCATTATAACCCTTGATACTCAGAAATGCCCTCCTCTCCATTACGTAGTCGCATAGAATCCTTTCAAGTATGGGATTGAGGCTCAGTTGTAGTATTTTGTATTGCAGGCCTCTCTTCCATACTTTGTCAAAGTTCTTTTTGACGTCACGGTGTACCAGATTTGCGTGGCGTCTTTCAGCTTTAACTTTTGTCAACTTCTCTGTGATCACGGCTAGCGCCGTGTCCGTTCCTCGCTTCCTTCTGAAGCCATGTTACTGGTTATTGTGAGAATTGTTATCCTCGAGGAACGAATTGACCCTATTGGCCAATATCTTTTCCAACACTTTCCCTGCAAATTCTAAGAGAGAAATAGGCCTGAAGTTAGCTGGACTGTCCGGTGGCTTACCGGCTTTGGGAATGAATATAATTTTGGCTACCTTAGTGGTCAGGAAAGCAACCCACATTCAGGCACGCATTCATGATATTCATCAGCCCCAAACATATGTTAGGCGGGGCTGGAAAAAAATTCTCCCTTGTCAGTCCTGTACGCCCTGGAATACACAATGAGGAGGATGGGTTTTGGGAATCTGGTCGTTCAAGTCGTTTAAAATTCCATCTTTAAAGTCTAAATCAAAGTCTTCATTCTTTTCCGGGAATATTTGATATATAGATGCCCCCGAAATCCTTAAATCCTCTTCGATTTCTTCCGCGTCCGTAATTTCGGTATTGTCACGTCTAAGATTCATGGTCTTTTGTGGCTGTTCGCCTCTTAGTCTTTTTTACTGTCTGCTAGAATGTACGTGAGTCGTTTTCTATGTTTAGTCCGTCTATCAAATTGTTCCAAATTACATTCTGTTGGTCCCTAATAAGAGTCATTAATTCATCGCGTATGTGTCATGTTCGTCTGTGTGTAATGATGTTGGGGCCTATGAGGTTTACTTCATTGATCCGTTCCCCGTATTTCCTCGTGAGGGATTTCATTCTAGGGGTCCAGGAATGGGCAAGAAGAGTTTTATATTTAACTCGGGGCATGGTTTCCTTATCGGCTTTTAATAAATTATCATTAATTTTATCCAACTCTTCGTCAATTTCTTCTTGAGTGGCATTAATTAAGGAGTCAGGGTTGTAATTTTCCAGGAGTCGTTTATAATTATCTCAGTTGCCCTGCGTTCTGGGATAGGGACTTGAATGGGGGAGGTTGAGATTTTAATAAGGACAACCTGGTGTTCGCTGTGGATAGGAGGACCCGGTTCAATGAAGTAATTGTAAGGGAACATAGTGCTAGTGAGCACTATGTCTGGATTTGTGGCTGATCTGTGTGTAATGTATGTGTGGAAGCTTGGTCCAATTCTTGTAATGATTTGTATTTTAATAAGTGTCTTAAATTCCTGCCTGCTGGATTGGTCGACGTGTAACCTGAGGCAGCGCTCCTCGCATTGTGGTCGCCGGCCAAAAGAACGGTTCTGCCGTGACCATAAAACTGCAGGAACTTATGAAGGGGCAAGTACCCTCTCCTTGGGAATGGTACTGTATTGCCAGGACCAGGGGGCCCACTGCCATACGGACCTCAATAGCGAGGTATGACTCGTCGAGTCCACTTATTGATTTGAAGTCAAGACCTCTTTTCACAGCTATTGCGCATCCGTCGAAACGTTCTCCGCTGTGATTTTTGGTTAAGACTTCATAAGGGAGAATTTTTAGCCTGTCTGAGTCATTCATTCCATGCTCTGAGATAAATATAACGTCTGGGTCGCATTGTCTTATTACGTTACCGTATAGTGTTTTTTTATTCGTCCAGCCGTCAGAGTTAAAATCTAATATTTTTAATGTCTCCATTGTCTAGTTTACTAAAGATTCTTGTGTGTGGTCATGTTGTTTTTGGACTTATTCTCTTACGAGCTTAGTTCCTTGGGGAGTGTTTGGTGGCGTGATTGTTTTTCCTGTTCGTTTTTTCCTGTATTCGCCGTCCGTTAGAGTGATAAAGTTTTCGGGGGCCAGTTTGATCAAGCCTTGGAGTAGAGCCTCCTCGACTTGTTTCTCACTGTAGTCGCCCGAGGTCAATTCATATTTGTATCTTCCGGATATTACTCCTTCTGATACATCAAGAACATCTATCTCCTTAGAGAAAGGTGACCTTTCAGCAGCGAATACCTTCATGTTAATTTTTCTTGATTGGTAAGCGTGCCTAGATTCCCTCTTACAAGAAGAAGACAATCTCGGCCGTCTCTGAGGCTGTGAGGTTTTCCATGAGCGAGGTGAACGTGCACCCCATTCTCAGGTTTCGTAGCCTCAGTCAGCGTATCCTCATTATTTGACTCTGTGTGTGTGATCGAGTTTGTGTCCTGTGAAATTTGCGTGTTGTTTTCTTTTTCGGAGCGTGTCTTTGCCTACTTTGCTTCCTGAGCCTAGATCCTAGGATCCCTGGAGGACGCTGTGGCAATGCTGGGGTTAGGAAACTTCTGGCAGCTAGTCTCACACTGTCGGATTCGATTTCCGTGGTTGTCTCTCTCCTCCAGGTTCCTTTCTTGTTTTTTCATTTCTCCTTTTTTTCTGGGCTATGCTGCGTGGCTCCTGTCTTCTTGTTGGTTTTGTCGCTTCTGTCTTCTCTTCCGTCGTCTTTCGTGCGCTTTTCTCTTGGGCGGTAAGGGGTACCGTCGAGTCGTACTTTATTTGAAGGATATCCTCAGATGCTGGGTATTTTAGAAGACCATGGGTCTTACCTATGCCACCATGAGGAAATAAAAAGCATCTCAAATGGGTCAAGATCTCTGTTAAAGCACCTCGGAATTTTTTTCTTATTAACATATCCCATTGTTCGTTACCATGGCGTTTATTTTATCTTTGAACGTCCCTGGCCTCAAAGGCTTCTAGCGTGCGCGTACATTATGCAGGTCAATATCTTGATTGGCATCTCGCTGTTAATATTAAGGTATACCTTCTTTGATTCTTATTCGTTAATGGCTGCCTTCGCGACCTGGGCGTATGTGGTCTTCTTTTGTTATTTCCGCCTCTCTCTTTTCGTTGGCCTTTTGTCTTATAATTTCTTTTTTAATGGGCATACCATGACCATGACCCTGTGTCCAATCTTGCAATTAGCAAATCTTTCCTGGGGGCTCTTGCGCGTTCTCCAGTTATGGCCCAGCTCGCCGCATCGAGAGCATGTCTGCTGTTCTTCTTTGCACTCTCTGGTGGTGTGGCTTTCCATCTTAAAGCAGCGGAAGCACATTTGTACTAGTATGAAATCTTCCCTCTCAATTTGGTCGCTGCTTAGTCTTGCGTTACACAGCTGGAGCCCTGCTCCCTTCGCCTTCTTTGCCATTGCTGTTTCAGTAAATATAACTTTGAAAACATGGTTATATTCGTTGTTTTCTCCTCGGCTTTTGAATTTTATAACCTCCGTGACTTTGGCCCAGCTGTGGTTTCTCTCTATTTCATTTTCAAATTCCTCCTTCCGGTGGTGTCCGATCCATGGATCCAGCCTTATCCAACTAATGCTTTGGTGGGTCAGGATTTGTGCTGGGATGTTTGGTTGGAGGTTTATTGTATTGAGGGCATCGATTGAGGTTTCTTTTGTCAGCGCCTCGACGTCGCTTTCTTTCTCGTAAATTGCGATGTAGCTTTCACAATTGTGAGTTGCGTTAATGGAATGATGATGATGATGATGGGATTAACCTGGGGGGGCTTCAGGAGGTGTGATTATATGGCGGACTTTTTGTTGGTTATTGTAGAATCAACGAGCACTAACCGGGGGTGCCACCCCTCGCGGGTTTGGGTATCTGAACTGCATCTGGCTTATATGGAGACTGGTGTACTTCCCTCTATGGTCTTGGTTGGGCCTCCCGGATTTCCCGCGGAGGTAGCAGTCCTGCCCCTAGTCCAGGTGCCTCTGACACCCGGTTCTATAGTGGGCTAATCCTTAAACCTGCTTTCTCTAGTGCCCCCAATTATGCCTTTCTCACAGAAGGGCATATTCCGAACGAGGCGATGAAAGGCAGTCACAATCGCTAGTGCGGCTCCACAACGGAGTGGGGAGGTTGGGGGTTAGTTTAGGCACACATACTTGTGATTGGGTTCCCGAGTAAAACTATTCTTCGTCCAATTCTTCCTCCGGGAGAAGGTAAAGTAGAAATCCAGGTGCGTTCCGTAGGAAAAACTTTCCCTTGCCTTTACCTCCTTTGCCAGTTAGCTTGTGTACTTCTTCAGCGTATTTAAGTTTTGGCTTTATGATCCGTCTGGATGCACCCACTCACTCGTCTGGAATTATGAATGAATGATGAATAATAGTCAAGTAAAGAAAACTGGTGTGGAAGATGAGATGATAGATTTTGGGTGAAGAGAGTTTGTAGGGTTTGCACTAGGAGTGAGGGCTACGCTTTTCATTTATTTAAATTTCTTTTTCTTTTGTTATGACCTTCAATCCTGTAACTTGTATTTTGGTGTGCACCTTATTTTGTGTTTTAACGCATTCAAGCTTTTCTTTCATGCATATTTTGCATCCTTTTAAAATTATTTATTCTTTGCTAAGTTTTGATATATATTTTTTGTTTAAATTATAAAAGTTATTCTACAGGTTGTTCGGAAAGTCACTGTGCACTTACATATTTTTTAACATAAATGTTTCAATATAGAATACAGGAGGTAAATATGAATGACAATTATAAATTATGTTGAAAGTAACCCCCCTTGGCATCAATACAGGCTTGGACCCTTCTTATTTTGTTTCTAAACACCGCTATCAGTTGCTCGCTTGAAAACCATATTGGGGTCGAAATCTGAAATATAAAAAAAAATTATTAGAAAAGTGCACAGTGACTTTCCGAACACCCTGTATTTGTTTATTTATTTACACTTTCATATATATATATATATATATATATACAAAAAAAAATTTCCCCAATTTTGAAATATATTTTTTGTTTGAATTATTAAAATTACTTTATTTATTTATTTAATTAATTTATACATTCTTATATATATATATATACTTTTTTTTAAATATATATATCTCTTTAATATTATACTTATTTTAAGAGCGATAATTTTTTTTTAAACAGTAATACTATATGTAGTTATTCAAGAATCTAGTTCTACTATATACATATTTATTTTTTTCTATTTATAATGAAATATACATTTATATAGCTTTTATTCAACACATTCATTCATGTTTGTGAGTGTATTCGTTAATATATAGTGTTTGTATTTGTTTGTTCAGTGTGGTCTTTTATGTGAACCACGGTGCCAACTGCTTCTTAGAGCATTCTCTCGAGCTAGGAAATCGCCTCTTCCTGCTTACTTTATCCCTTCTGTTCGCTGGGATTTTTAGATCCTCCGCCAGTTCAGGCGCGGTTTCATTCAAGATCCTCTCCCAAGTTCCTTTGGCCAAACTTTGCGTCGCCAGATTAATAGGCATCCAGTCGGCTCTTCTTTGGGGTATGTGATCTCGCTTTCTGTGTTTATTTATGTAGAGAGACGCCTTGTTCTCGGCTCTTTGTAAGCGCCTCAAGTGAGTCCTACTTAGGGTTTGGGCCACTTCCGCGAGGTATAAGAGCGTTGGACGAAATTTCATAAGATATAACTTCCTGATGTTGTTAGAGCTCATATTTATAAATCTGTGAAGTTTGATGGGTTCTAACTTCGCATAAATTTCCCGCGTCATGAAGTGCTGGCTGTACCCGGTGAAGGTGATGTTGAGCCCCAAAACACTCCCATCTTGGTGATAGGGAAATATTAGTTCTCCTATTGTCACGTCTGCTGTTTTTCTGCGGCCGAGGGCGAAGATCTTGAAGTTTAGGCTATTCATGCGGATCTTCCACTTCTTTTCGTACTCATTTACGTTGCTGATTTCATATGCAGTCTCTTGAGCCTGAGCCCTGTGATCCCTGTATGTAACAGGGATTACATTGGTTATATCATCCGCGAACTAGAGATATAATTAGTCCTCCTTTATCGAAGTTGGTAAATCTATTGTGTAGATTAAATAAAGGAGGGGGCTCCGACAACTTCCCTCGGGACTCCGGCCTCGAGGAGGAACTCTGGTCCTTGGTGACCCTCAATCTTGATTCTGGCGCGCCGTTCCATGACGTAGTCACAGATAATGCGCTCCAGAATCGAGTCTAGCTGAAGATTCAGTATCTTATATTGAAGGCCACTCAGCCAGACCTTGTCGAAGGCCTTTTGCACGTCCCTTAGTACGATGTCAGTGTACTTTCCCTCCGCTCGGCACTTGGCGATTTTCTTGGTTAGGAGCACGAGTGCGGTATCCGTTCCACGTTTCTTCCGGAACCCATGTTGTTGTGGGTTGGAAGGCCCCCTTCTCCTCAATTTTTTCTGAAGCCTGTTGGCTAGGATCTTTTTCAGAATCTTGCCGATGACTTCCAAGAGGGAGATGGGCCTGTAGTCCACCGGCTGTTCTGGCAACTTTTTCCCTTTTGGTATAAAGATAACTTTTGCCACCTTGTATCCATCAGGGAAGTAGCCGGTGTTTAGTGCCGCATTCATCACATTCGTAATACCTTCTAGCAGACGTTGGGGAGCATTTAACAGATGGTTTTTGGTAATCCCTGTCCAGCCAGGGGCTTTCTGCTTGAAGGATTTAAGCGTGCTCAGGAACTCCTTAGCAGTGATCGGTCGTCCGTGGCCCACCATTCTCCTCTCTTTGGAAACAAGCGGATGGGGATGCGTGCGGTGGATTCTGGTATTGAGGTCGTCAATAACCTGGTGTTCAAATTCCAGGTTGAAATCCTCGTTCTCCTCAGGGGGGATGGAGAATACTTTTCGCCAGTACCTTCTGAACCTTCTTTCTAGTCTCTCCCGTTCTTCAATGATTTCTCTATTTTCTTCCAGCCTTATTTTTTCGTTCGGGGGCATACCTCTCAGCTGTTTTAACTCCTTCCAGAATTTTTTTTGGTTCTGCTCTGTGTCAGGTCTCTCGATAATGCCATCCTATATGGCCTGTTGTTGTACGTTGATCTGGTCTTTAAGTTACTCTCTGAGTTTTCGGAGTCTTCTGGTGTTATTTCTGTTTGGGCCAAATTGCCTAACTTCCTCATAGATCTCTTTATGTTCTGAGGCAATATCTTGCATCTCCTGGGTCTACCTGGGTTGCGGAGGGCTTTTGTGCGTGATAAACGGAATGAACTTTTCGTCCGCTTCCATGATCAGGAGTGTTATGCGGTTAATCTTCTCGTCTATCTCTTCCAGGATAGCTTCGCTTAGGTCGGCTGGTTCGAAGCTGTTTAGCATTCGCTTGTATAATTCTCAGTTTGCTTTTGCAAAGCTCTTCCTAGGTGGGATAGGAACCATGATGGGGGTGAGGGAGATTGTGGTTATGATGGAGATATGGTCGCTTGGAACCGTGGGGCCAGGCATACTGACCAGATTGAAAGGAAACTTGGTACTTGTTAATATAATGTCCGGGGGTGTCGCTGATCTTTCCGTGATGTAGTTCGGAAATTTTGGTCCGGCTCTCTCGAGACTGTCCTAGTCAATGACTAGCTGCAGATTTCTGCTCTTTCGTTAGTTCTGGTGTAGTCCGAGGCCCCCAGACTAGCATTGAGGTCGCCCCCTCTGAATACGTTCCTGCGGTAAGCAGTGAGGGTTAGAAGATTGTTAATGGGTAGATATCGACGGCAAGGTGGATGGTATGCAGCTGCAATCGTGAGGCCCCCAACAAGTGTAGATTAATTTTAATGGTTTGTATTAATCTAGTCACTTTTAGCTTATTCATTAATTTATTATTCTATATTTTACACTGTTAGACCATTTTAATTATTATTTACTCGATTCATTAATTTTTTGCACTTTAGATTGCTTATTCTAGACACTTTAATTTGTTCAATTATCCGCATTTATGATAACTTGTTTTAATCACTTTGATCTGTCCACTTACATACTTTTTCACTTATTGCTAACACATGCTGATTTATTTGCATTTAAATAATACTCCGAAGTCTTGTGGCCATTTTCCATTTCCTTAAAGACAGACGAATCGATGGTGTGTACACACGAGTCCGGGATGTAGATCGCGCGCTCCATCAATAGTCCACCTATTTTCTTCGGGGACCATGGTCCGCTGTAAGTCCATTTGTACTTGCCTTTGTTGATTCCGTCAAGCAGTTTTTCATGGTATCCTTTAGGGGGTCGGCATTGTGGAGGACCATGGACTTTAAGGTCCACGTCCTTGGCGTCGAAGAAACAGCCCCGCAGAGGGATATGCCTTTTCTCCGTAAAGGGAACTCCTGGATGCTTTAGGATTTCATCTTTGTCTGAGCTTTCTTGTGATTAGCTTGTTTCCTCTTCTTTCTTTGCTTTTTGTTCCACTTCTCTTTTCTTTTTCCTTTTTTGTTTTTTGTTCTTGGTAAACTTTTTCGAGTTTCCATCATTTTCCAAGTCTCCTTCCGTTGTTGCTTCTTCATCCGAGGTTTTTTTGGTGCCGATTCACAACTTCTTCTTTTTCAGTGTTCTTTTGTTGGGGCTCGTCGATGAGTTGAATCCTTAACATTTCCTGCGATGCGTGGTTGGGCGGGAACCATAGCTTTTTCTGAAATCCGTTCTTTTGCAAGAGGCAATTTAACTCCTCGGCAAAGAAGGTGGGGGTAGCTAGATTCGCCAAGTGAGCAAAGATGATCATGGTCATTATCTCCTTGGACTCACCTGGTATTACCAGTTTTGGGGCAGAGTTTACTATTCCATTGATCGGGGTTGTTGCCACTGCCTCGACGTAGGTCTCGGATTTTGCCCCCTTTACCTGCTTCATCACTTCGCGTTTTGCCCGGATAGCTTCCTTGCGGGTGGGACACCTCATGGCCACGGCCCTGTGGTCCCCTCCGCAGTTAGCGCATCTTGGTTTCTCGGAAGTGCACTCTTTCCATCCGTGACCGAGTCTGGATCAGATGTAGCAAGTGACGTCAGCCGCCATACATTCTTTAGTGGGATGTTGTTCCACGGCAAGGCAGCGTTGGCAGAACTCGAGTTGGATAAATTCCTCCGCTTCAACCTGCTCTGGGGCTATACGAAGGAAGAACCCCAGGAATCCATCCTTCATGGCCCTCTGAGCCATCTCGATGTTTGCAAAGATTACTATGACTGTTCTTCCCGAATTTTTCGACTTTTTAGATTTTTGCCCAATTCTCCTTTGCCACAACCAGACATGAAGAATTCCACTAGTCACTCACTAACTCCACTTACTCACTCACTCACTGCTTGTCTTTGGTCTTGCCTCTTTTTCCTTTTTATATTTTCCTGTTTAGTACGGATGGTACGGATAAGGCACCTCATGGCCAAGGCCAAATGGTCCATTCCACAGTTGACGCACTTTTGCTTCCCTTCCGTGCCTGGATTTGGCGCAGTTGAAGCATGCAATTACCGTCACCGTGCAGTCCTTTGTTAAATGTTTTTCAACTGCATAACATTTGTAGCAGCATTCGATCGGTATGTAGTCTTCTGTTTCTATTTGCTCAGATGATACTCTTAAGTAAAACCCAAGCAGCCCATCTTTCTTGCCTCTTCTTGCCATCTCGATGCTCGAGAAGATGACTTTCACAATGCTGTTTCCTCTACTGAATTTCTCAACCTTTAAAATGTTGGCCCATGTCTGCTTCACTGACAGCTCTGCCTTGATTTCTTCGCAGGTGTTGTCAGTGAAGAGTGGGCCCAGCCGACGAAGAATAATACTACGCTGCGCCTGGATTTCTTGAGGGATGGTTGCTTCTAGTCCAATTTTTTGGAGGTGGACCTTGGCCTTGTTCGAGACCAGCCGTTCCACATCCTTCATGGTGTGACAGATTGACGCGTAGCCAGTCGGGGTGTCAATTAGCCTGATGAGAACTAAATTAATATGTTTGTATATAACCTCAACCACGGCGATTCTTTAGGGCTTATCTCCCCCCCCCCGTATATTGCGGAGGGGAACTCTCTTACAGTCCTGGGGAGCTGACCCTATGGGGCCCCACTGGGTAGTGGGGTTCCTCTCTATGGGGCACCCTCCTTCTACTCGCGAATAGAGAGATTTCGATCCCACGAGGGAAGAAAAAGATTCTCTTGTTAAATATCTTCTTAAAGTAGACCGCCTTTACCAAGACAAGATTTAGTGAAAGACCTGGAATTATCAACGATCAACGATCGAAAAAGGTAGAAAATGTGCAAATAGAGTAGAGAGAATAGGTAGAATAGGTGTATAATAGAGAGAGAGAGTAGTTTTGCCAGGTTGTCTGGCAACCTCACCCATTTGCATTATTATTTATCCGTAGTTATTGTTTCTTTGTTTGTGCAGCATTGAAGCCTTTGAAATCTTGCAGGCCTCTTAATAGTTGATTGACTTTACTTGTAATTTTACGTGTCCGTTTCGGATCTTTTATATTATATTATATTATATATATATATATATATATATATATATATATATATATATATATATATATATATATATATATATATATATTTAATTTTAGGTGTTAACTTGGGATCATTTATAATCAATTTGATATCTTTATTTACATAAAATAAATCATTTTTGGTTTTCATTATTCTCATCATTTAATAATGTATTATCAATATGAGTTAATATAGGTTTTAATCTTCTAGTAAATTCCTCAATAGATCGGTTGAATTTCTTGTCGAGATATTATTTGGCTGCTTATTATTATTATATATGATATATTTATTGGAGAAAAATGGGGTATAAGAGGGTATTTTCACGTTTACATCTATATACAATCCAGTTTATACAATGCAAAAGTAAATAAATATTATAGTTAAAAAGTATTGAAACTGAAACTATAGTTGAGAAGGGGAAAGATTTAGTGAGAGGCAAAGGTACACAAAAAGTGAAATAGGTCCTCCTGGAATAATTAATTTCGCAGGAGCTCAGTTTTTGGTAGTTTACATCATTTTTGCATTTAATTTGTACACCACTGGAATGGTTTTATATTTACATTAATATTTATTATTACAATCTTTGTTGGATGGTTTACTAATTCGCACTTTTGATTAAATTTCACATGCTAACTTTAATTATTATATCTAATAATAACTTTTAGTTAGCACTGTTAACTTTATTTAGTTTTTATTTTACTATTCTTATTTGTTTACTATATTACTATTCACACTAATATTGCTATGTATTCTTCAGTTCAAAATTTATTTAAGGAATTTATTTAATGAACACTTACGTCTAAATTATTGAGTACACTTTTCGCACTTTGCTTTTGCTGAATTTATATTTCAGCTCTTTTCACTCTTGGAACTTTTATTTTGGTTTATTCACTATCTTTATTTCTATTAGTTTCTAAATTCACAATTCACTAGTACTTTCGTATTAACTATTATCATTTTATACATTTCATGTTTATACACTGTTAATTATTGAATTTTACTTTATTGTTTGTCACTTTCGCTACTTTTTACCATTAGTTTATCTTTGAGGTCTTCATTCAGCACTTTATGTTCTTGTATGTTGTCACGTTTACTGTGTATAAACTCGAGTCCGGAATATACATTGTTTTACTACACAGGAGGCTTTCAATTTCCTTTGGAGACCACGGCCCCTCAAAGGTCCACTTGAATTCCCCGCTTCTGATTCCTTGCACTACTTTCACATTATTGTTTTTCTCAGGTCAACGTCCAATAATCCCGAAAACTTTTAAGTTTACTTCTTCCCCGTCGAAAAAAATGTCCTTTTCCAGGACTTCGATTTTTTTAGTTAGCGGCACTCCGGGGTAACTTTGGTCATCTTCCGATTCTTCGTTTGTTTGTATTTGTTTTTCTTCTCCTTCTTGCTTGGCTGTTGATCTGGTGTTCTTCTTCTTTTTTGTTCGCTTTTCCTTCGGGCTATTTCTTGTTTCCGGCGTTTTTTTTCCTTGCTTCGCCTTCTTCTTTTTCCTTTTCGTGGCTTTTGTGTTTTTAGGTTGATGTTGATGTTCCTTGTTTGGAACCGTTACATTTTTGGTGTTCTCCGTCTTTGTATCATCGACGAACTTGATGTTTAACACATCTTGAGATGCTGGGTTTGGCGGAAACCACAACTTCTTTTTGACTCCATTATGTTGTAGCATGTTGTTTAGCTCCTCCGAGAAGCTTCCGAGGCGCGCAAGGTTCGCAAGGTGGGCGACGAGGACCATTGTTATTATTTCCTTGCTCTCGACCGACATTACAAGTTTCGGAGTTGCTCTTTCCTGTGTTTGCGTGTTTATTGGTGCCGATGCTGCTGTGGCGTAGGAACCTTCTCGGGCCTTTGCCTCCTTTTACTTTTTTAACTTTTCTTGTTTCGCCCGTATCATTTCTTTGCGTAGAGGGCATCTCATGGCCAGAGCCCGATGTTTCCCTGCGCAATTTTCACATTTTTCACGCTTTTCTCGGCAGTTTCTCCAACTGTGGCCAGTTTTGGAGCATGCCGCACAAGTTTGCTCTTTCCTTGGGCATTCTTTAGTCGAGTGACTCTCTCTCGAGAGGCAGTTTTGGCAATTTACTAGGTAAATATATTCCTCTGCCTGTATCTGCTCTGGAGCTACCCGTAGGTAGAACCCCAAGAGGCCATCCCTCATCGCTCTCTGAGCCATCTCGCTGCTGTTAAAGATGATTTTAATTAAAGTCTTCCCGATTTTTTCCACCTTGTCTATCTTTGCCCATGAATGTTTGGAGTTCAGTTCGGCCTTGATATCTTCGGTGGAGTTATCCAAGAAGAAGGGGTCAACTTTCCTTAAAATGACTGTGCGCCTCACGAGTAGTTCGTGGGGGCTACTGCTTCACCCTATCTTGCGAAAGGGTTCTTTAGCCTTTTCTGAAACAAGGACCTCCACATCCTTGTTTTTCCAGAAAATCGCGGCCCACCCGTTTGGTGTCTCGATGAGACGGGTGAGCTCGATGTTTATTTCTCCAAATATGGTCTCGAATACAGATTGCCTGCCAGGTTTTTGGTGCCCCGCTATTAACCGGAGGGGGATCAGCTTGGTGTCCTGGGAGACGGGGGGACCCATATCCCCCTACGGGCAGTGCTGCCCTTCCCCCTTCTGGCACTCTCTTGCTTCTTAGGGAGATAGATGTCTTTCCTTCTAAGTTCGGTTTTTTGAGTTGTAGAATTGTCTGAAGGGCGTTGAAGAAATATTCCACTCTACCTTTCCTCCTTTGCCACCACCAGACATAATGAATTCGACCGTACTTACTCTACACTTGTACTCGTACTCTACTTTATTATTATTATTATTATTGATTGATGTAACAAGTGGGGAAAATGTGTTGTAGGTGCAGATAGTGGGGAAGAATATTTATTTTTGCCCTGGTTTAGAGGGCATCTCAGGCATCTTACTTTTTTCAATTTCTTTTTTATTCCTCCTCTTTCAATGGTGTTAGTGTTTAAGCTGACACTTTTGTTGTTGTTTTCTTATCTTGCCTTTTTATTTATTTATTTATTGTTATCTTTTTTTTATTATATATATATATATATATATATATATATATATATATATATATATATATATATATATATATATATATATATATTATATACATACACATATAAAAATATCTCTATAAAAATCTTTGTCCTCCGTCTTTAAGCATTCAAGCCTTTCAATTATGTTTTTGCTAACTCGTTAGCTTTAATTTTTACTTTTTTTTATTTAGTTTTGTTTAATTCGCCTATTGTGGGCACTTCGCCTCTTTTGGTTTAGATTATTGTTTAATGTTTGATTTAATTATTTTATTTTAATTATGTTGGACACTTCGCCTCTTTTAATTTATTTATTGGTCTTGTATTTTTCATTTTTATCATTTGGGCACTTCGCCTCTTTTGATTTTCACTTTTCGTGGTCTTTTTCGTGGAGTCTTTTTTTGGAGTCTTTCTCGTGCGTAGGATAATTTAGTCTTTGTTGCGTATACATAGCTGTTTGATTTTCCCGGGAGCATAGTCTTCCACTTGGGAAGAGAGCTCTCCTGGTAGCTCGTCCAATTATAGGTTGCGGTATATCTAAGTTTGCCTCTATATACGGGAGAATTTGATTTCCTCCTTTTTCTCAGGTCTTTCTCCCTAGCCTTTGGAGGACCATCTTCAGTGGCTCAAGTCCTGCTCTTGCGTGCAGCTCCGTCCGCCGAATATAGTCCATTCTGCTCGCGCTAGCTATAAGCAGGGTATCATTGTTCTGGACTCTGCATAAATCTGAGAGAGGTGGAACTAGCTGCCTGCATTACTACTGGTGAGTACAACAGTGTTGAGCTCATCAGGACAGTGTACAGCTTCTTGATCTTTTTGGCGCTGAGGTTTCTGAACCTGTGCAGTTTTCCAAGTTCTCTTTTGGCTAGGGAGAACCGGTTGTTGATGTGCGTCTTATACCCTTTTGAGGTGATGTGCAGACCCAGGACTTTACCCTAGTTGGGAATACGGGTAAATTTCATCTGTGACTATGACGTCGTCTCGTTTCCGGCGGTTTACTGGAATGATTTGGAATTTTCGGCGGTTGGTCCTAATTTTCCACTTTTTTTCGAAACGATTGATATTATCGATTTCGATAGCTGTCTCCCTTACTTGAACTCCAGCGTTCCGATCGGAACTAGGGATGATCTGAGTGACGTCATCCCCTACTGGATCAGGTAAGTCTAGTGTGTACACAAGGTACAACAGCGGATTCAGACAGCCACCTTGTGAAAAACC
Organism: Ceratothoa steindachneri; assembly: GCA_963969495.1. Taxonomy (NCBI): domain Eukaryota; kingdom Metazoa; phylum Arthropoda; class Malacostraca; order Isopoda; family Cymothoidae; genus Ceratothoa; species Ceratothoa steindachneri. The sequence continues at coordinate 29,796 of CAXAKS010000398.1, forward strand.
CGACTCAATTTCGAACTCGATTCCTGTGTAACTCTCGATCGAAATTTAGGTTTTTCTATGCATGATGGCGTCACAGAGGACCCTTTCCAGGATAGGGTTTAGCTGAAGGCCCAAGATCTCGAATTGTAGACCTCTCAGCCAAACTTTATCGAAGGCTTTCTGTACATCTCGAATCACCACGTCTACGTACTTCCCCTCAGCTTTACAGTGGGCAAGCTTTTCGGTGAGAAGGGCAAGGGCTGTATCAGTCCTCCTTCTCTTGCGGAGCCCGTGCTGCTGAGGGTTGTGAGCTTCAATTTTCGGCAGCTGATCTTGTAGCCTGTTGGCTAGAAGCTTCTCGTAGACTTTGCCTACAAACTCAAGAAGGGATATTGGCCTGTAGTCCACCAGTTGATCGGGGGGCTTATTTCCTTTTGAGATAAATATGATTTTAGCCATTTTTAACCCATCGGGGAAATAGCCCATATTCAGGGAAGCGTTATAGATGTTAGTGATTCCCTGAATGATCTGCCGGGGGGCAGGCACCAAATTATTTTTAGTGATGCCCGTCCAGCCTGGCGCCTTTTGTTTAAAGGTTTTATGACTTTCATGACCTCTTCCGTTGTAATTGGATGGCCTTCGAATTCCTGGTCGAATTCCGCATCGTCCTCAGGTGTCATTACGAAGATTTCCTCTCAGAACGTGCGGAACCTTTCCTGAATGTCCGCTGGATCCTCTAAGTAGCCATTCCCCTCCTTGATGCAGTCTTTTCTCTACTTGGTAGGCCTTTTAGTTTTTTTTTACTAGGCACCAGAATTTATCGGGGATCACCTCGCTGTCTATCCTGGCTATTAGGCTGTTCCAGAGCTTAGCCTGTTGTTGGTTAATAGGCAGCTTTAGCTTATCACGCAATCGTCGTAGCAGCGAGCTTTGTTTCCGATTCGTACCCACTCTCCTAATCTGTTCATACCCCTCCCTGTGCTCCCTAGCGATCTCTCTCATCTCCTCGGTCCATCTGGGTTGTAGAGGAGTTTTGTACCCTGTCATGGGTACACACTCGCGGTCAGCGTGGGTGATGAGGGCTGTTATCCTATCCAGCTCCCCTAAATCTCCTCTAGAGTTACCTTACTTAGGTTGGCTGGTTCGAATGCGCCTAGTATTTCTCCTTAGTGTTTCCAGTCGGCCAAGGCGTAGCTTTTGCGGACAGGGACCGAAATCTGGATCGGAGCGAGTGAGATAGTGGTCAAGATTGCTATATAATTGCTGGGAATTACTAGTCCTGGCTTGCTATGGTGTTTGAATGGGAAGCCGTCACTTGTCATGATTAAGTCATCCTTTGTTGCTGCCTGAGATGTGATATAGGTCGGGAAATCCAGTCCTATCCTCTGGAAGTTTTTTCGTCGCATAATCATTTTCAAGTTATGGCCTCTGTTATTCGTGTTACCATAGCCAGCCGTTCTGCATCTGGCGCTAAGGTCGCCCCCAAGGAATGCCATTTTGCCGTGGCCGGACAGGGTGCAGAAGTTATTAAGGGGCAGATACGCTCTTCGATGAGGCTGATATGCCACCGCGATCGCGAGGTTGCCCACTAATCTGGGCATCTCTATCGACACGAATGACTCGTCGAATTCTGGAAGGTGCCTGAACGAGAGATTCCTTTTGATTGCAACCGCAGCGCCGTTAAACCTCTCTTGGGAATGATTCTTTGTAACAACTCTGTAGCCCGGTATCTTTATTTGATAAGATGTTTTGTCGATACCGTGCCCCCAAATTAAGATGATGTCGGGGTCGAGCACACGGAATATGTTCCCTACGCCATTGCTTTTCCCTCCCATCCATTTACGTGGAGCGTCACAATTTTCAATCTGTTGTTCGGGTTCTCCATTCTCTTTTCTGGCTCCTAGTGTTTTCTGGTGGTGGGACGCTTTTTCCCGTTCATTTTCTTCTTGTAGTCTGCCATGTTAAGCTCTTCAAATGTCTCTATGTAGAGAGTGACATTATTGTTGAAGAGGGCCTTCTCGACTACTTCTTCTTCACACTAGGCATCATATTCCCCCTAATAATGCTTCTTTCTGATGCCATCGAGTATTTTATTGGCGTCCTTGTCTTTTGGGAATGGGAACTGTTCTGATGCGTAGACTGTGAGTTTTATCTCATCCGCATCTAGAGGTTTTGTCGCCTCCCACTTTCTCTTTTTTCGGTGCCCATCTTTTGGCACGACCTCTGAGTCCAAGGAATCTGTGGTTTCCGAGTCCTCCGTGTCTACATTCTTCTCTGTGTGTTTAGGTTTGGGCCTTTTCTTTGATCTGGTAGCAGCCTCCCTGCCCTTCCTTGCTTCAATTCTTAGGTCTGGTCTTATGTTCTTTTCTTTGGGCTTGTCCTCTTGCTTGCTTTCTTCTTGAGTCACTTTTGGGACCATTTCCAGTTGGAGGACATCCCCTGATGGGGGATCGTCCGGGAACCACATCTGGTTCATGCCATTTTTGGCGAGCATCCGGTTCAGTTCTTTAGCGAATGTGGCAAGCTGCGTTAGGTTTCTGACATAGGCATACAGGATGCATGTCAGAATTTTGATCGACTCCTCATTTTGTATTTTTAGATAAGTTTTCTTATTCTCTGTTTCAGAGTAAGCGGCCTTCGCGACTTGAACGTATGTTGTATTAGCTTTCTTTGTCACCTCTTCTTTACTCTGTTGCTGCTTCCTCTTAATCAGCTCTTTTTTCATTGGGCAGGCTATTGCCATTGATCGGTGGCATTGTCCGCAGTTTACGCACTTCTCGCGAGGGCTCTGGCAGTTTTTCCAATGATGGCTGGGTTCACTGCACCTGGATCATATCTCTTGGGGCACCTGGCAGTCGCGAGTAGTATGGGCCTCCATTTTATAACAGCGGAAGCAAAACTGGATTGGGTGGAACTCCTTCCTCTCGATCTGTTCCCCGCTGATCCTAGCGTTAAAAAGCAGGAGCCCAGATTCCTTTGCTTTTTTGGCCATGAAAGTATATCCAAATATTATTTTAAAGACATGGGCGCAGTCAGAATTGTCCCTTTTGTTTTTAAATTTGACAATTTCAGTGACCTTTGCCCATGGATGTTATTTTTCAATCTATTCCTTTATTTATTCTTTGGAGTGTTCTCCAATCCTGGGGTCTAATCTCCTACAGATCACGCTCCTGTGCGTTTGGATCTGGGGAAGGATTGCTGGCTGCAGGCCGAGCTTGCGAAGGACCCCGATCGTGGCTTCCTTCGTCATGGCCTCCACGTCCTTTTCTGTTTCCCATATTGCGATATAACCCGCGAGGACCTCTAGTAGCCTTATCATGGCTATCTTGAGTCACCCATATACGGCTTCAAAGACATTTTCTTTGCTCGGTCTGGTGGGACCGCTGATGGTGCGCAGCGGGACTCGGGTGGTCCCAGCTTGAGCCATTCTCCCCGATGGGGGCCCCGGGGGCCGGTAAACCACTGAGGGGTCACTCCTTCTTCGTGGTTTTTGGGTTGGTTACCAAATCTATGTGTAACCCCCCCCCCAAAGTTCTTTTGAAAATAGAGCGCTTGGTGGTGATTGAATCAATTACCACCACCGGGGGTGCCGCCCCGTCTGGGGTTTAGTTATCGATGCTGCTTCCAACTTACACAGGGACGGTTGTGTGTCCCCTGTGGTGCTGGCCGGAAATTACCCTCAGGGACAAGAGCGAACTATTCCCCAAAGCTTTCTTCATCACCTCTTAACCACGTTGCCCCTGACGCTGAGTTCAACAGTGGGCTACTCCTCAAACCTGCTTTCTTCGGTGCCCCCAATTATGCCTATCACAGAGAACGGCATAGTTGTGACGTGGCTAGATGAATGGCGGTTCAGTTCATTTCAACTCCCTTACCCCGGCGGGTGAAGGGGGGGATGGGTAGATGTGAGGGAGGATTAGTTCGAAATTTGTCGAATAATCACCGCTCTATAAAAATTCCTCTTCTTTAATATTCCGTAGGGAGACGTGTAAGCGTCAGATGAGAGAAGTATGGGGAGAGAGAGAATGATAGAATAAGAGTTTTTTGTGGGGGGTGGGATTGGTTTATAGATGAGATGATGAATATGAAGATGATTAATTGCCAGGTCACTGGCTGATCTCTTTGGCTTTATGGGTTCTTTGTCTTCACTTTTCTTATTAGCTTGTTTGGGACCTTTGCAGGTGCGTTGATTCTAATCTTGTTAATGAATAATTTTTCTTTGAATATATATCTTTTCTGTATATCTGTTTGTTTCTTCTAATTTCTTTTTCGGTATTGCATTAGTCTCTTATGACTACTTGGGTCATTCATGCTTTTATCTTCTTTTTTCTTAGCTTGGAATTCCATATTGGGTTTCTTGTTGATTTCTCCACATTTCATGTCCAGTTATGTTTTTATAGTCAGTTCCTCCTGCTCTAGGTTGATCTTATTGCTGAGGAATAACTTAGTTATGTTTCCTTGGGAGTTTCCTAGTTTAAGTTTGCTTTGACGATTCTTTGTTTGCCTTTTTTCCATTTTCCGTTCGATACTCTTTCAAATAATTCCTTTCCTAGTATTTTGACGTCGTCAGGGTAGACTCTGATTTTATTTTCTTCTAAGAGTTTTCCGATGCTTTTTCCTCGTGGTTAGAAACGAAGGTCCATTTGCATGTCCATCGTTCTATACCCTTTTTCACGTCTATTAGTTTCAGTTGTCTTGGGAGGGGGTATACTTCATGTACGAAGACCTTGAGATTGAAGTCGCGGGCTTTGTACCAGCATCCCTCTTCGATATCGAAATTGTCTTTGGAGTCGGTTGTCCAATCCGTTTAGGTTTCCGTCAGTTTTGTATTATTCTTCGTCTTCTTGTGTTTTAGTTTCTTTCCTCAGTTTTTGATCGGTATTTATTTCTTCAGATTCGGTGTCTTTTTTTATCTCTTCGGCCTGTCCTTGTTCTCTCTTTCTGTCTCTGTTCCAACACACATCATGTCCTTTACGTTTAATGTCTTCCCGGCTGTGACTCCGTATATGAGTGATGATGGTGGGTTTTGGGGGAACCACATCTTACGAATTCCATTTTCTTCCAAAAGGAAGTTTAGGGTATTCGCGAAGGTTCCTGGTTCCGCGATATTGTTTACGTTGATATTAAAATTGGGTTCTTGTGTATTTTTTACTTCTTTAACCGTGACTTTGGCACTACTTGCATACGTCTGGTTGTTTTTTTTCTGAGCTTACTCTCGTTGTTCGTACTCTTATCTCTCTATGATGCTCTTGCGTTTGGGGCAGTTTATAGCTATAGTCCTGTGAGGACCCTGGCAGTTGATGCATTTCTTCATTTGTTCTTTGCATTTTCTGAAGATATGGCCGACTTAAATGCACTCGGAGCATACATATCTTCCGGTCCTTTTTGGGGCAGTTCATCATTACGCGATCCTGTATTGCATAACACTTAAAACATGTTTGGACGTTAACGAATTTTTCCAAATTCATGTTGTCTGAAGAGATTCTCATCCCAAATTCCAGAATCCCATTGGAGAGTGCTTTTTTTTGCCATTTCCGTTGTCGCACACACGATCTTAAACACCTGTGTCTGGTTTCTAAATTTGATAAGGTCAGTAATTTTGAGGTTTTGGTTTTCCTTTTCAATCTCTGTGGTCAGTTCTTCATGCGTGTGAGCTCCTACGTATTCGTCGATTTTTCTGCAGATGATTGATCAGCTTGCCAGTAGTTCTGGTGCTAATTTTGGTGTTAGTCCTATCTTGTTTAGGGGCGTTGTTTGTGGCAGTGAGCCACATAACCGTTTGGGACATCGATCAACCTTGTCACGGCTATTTTTAGGTCGATGCACAGAGTTATCATGAGATCTCCTCTCTCCGGCTTCTGTTTTCTGTGTTCTCCCCTCAGCGGTAGTCTTCTGTATTCGTCCATTTTTGTGGTGGGGGTCCCTCCCCTCTTAAAAGAGAGGTGAGAGAGGGGGATTAGGCGATCATTGAGGATGATGCGCCTGGGTAAAAATAATTATATTATTTCTCGCTTTTAGGTACCTCCGCAATGGGAGGATTTTTGTGTGGTAGGGAAAGAATGCGGGAGAAAATAGATGGAATAAAAGGAAATGAAGTCGTCTTCTTGCACTTGACAAGTCTTCTAGTTAATTGCTTTCTTCAAAAGCAAACTGCAGTCTCTATTCCAAGGAATGAGAACGAGGAAAACTCCTCTTCGGTTGAGAATGTGCTGAGCGATTTTGGGGGTCGTATACTTTACCAAGCTTAACGTGTGTTGTGTACCAGCAATTCAAGCGGCAAATTGCTTATTATTATTCGAAGATATACTTAGTTTTACTAGAAGTTAGGATAGTGGAAGATATAGTAGGTGAAGATTAAAGAGGGGGAGGGGGTATTTTGCCTTAGTAGGCCGGGCATCCCTTTATTTTTCTCTTTTCTTCATTTTTGCCTTTATTATTGTTGTTTGTTTATGCTTTATATTTTATGTTTATGTTCATTCGTGTGTTTTTTAGTGTTTTTCTTATTGTTTTTCTCTTATGATTTGTTATACTTATTCTTGATAGGAAAAATTAAGCTTTCAAGCCTTTTTTAGCTTTACTTGCCGACGATTAACCTAGTTTTTCTTGTTTGGTGATAGTCGTATTGATTGATGTTCTCATTTTTGTGTGTTTTGCTTCAGTTTTTTTAATATGCTGTATTGTGTTTTTATTATGTGTATAGTGGTGTAATTATTTCTTGAGTGCATAGTTTTGTCTTTCTGGAATCGACTTTGGTGTGAGACTTTCGCCCGTAGCCTTGCAGGTATATTAAGCCTGCCGCCTGTTTAATGTAGCTCTAGAATGACACCATTCGTTAGAGTGGACCAGATCTTTTTTCCCAGTTTTTGGGCGACGACATTGATGGGCTCCAAAGGTTTCCTCCTGTGCAAATCACTTTGCCTAAGTTGATCACGCCTTCTTACTTTATGGATTAGCAGAGAAGCAGTGTTCTGGACACGTTGGAGCCTTTTCATCGAGGTTTTATTTACCGCTTGGGAGACCACTGCGGAGTAGATGAGCTTAGCCCGGACATACATCAGATATATTTTCCTGATGTTGGCCGAGCTAAGATCTCTAAACCTGTAAAGCTTGGAGATTTCTCTCCTTACCAGTTTCCGCCTCTCCGTGTGGTGTCTTGAGTATCTATGTTCGGTGATTTTAAGGCCCAGGACGTTGCCTTCGCCGGAGAAGCCGTATCTCCTCCCATCTATAATGATGGGCCATTTCAACTCGTGGCTCAGCTGGAAGATTTTGAATTTGTCCCTGTTGGTCCTGATTTTACATCGTCTCGTATTGGCTGAGGTTGTTGATTTCCACTATTGTGCGAACCATCTGCACCCTTGCTTTTCTCTCCGGGCATGGGAAAATTTAAGTGACGTCATCTGCAAATTACAGATATATTGTGTCCCTGTGTACCAGAGTTGAGAGGTCGATTGTGAAGACCAAGTAAAGCAGAGGCCTCAGGCAGCTTTCCTGAGGAACGCCGGCCTTTAATTCGAATTCAGGGCCTCTGTACCCTTCTATCATGAGACAAGCCCTTCTTTCCATGTCAAATTCACAGAGGATCCTTTCCAGGATTGGGTCTAGCTGGAGGTTCAGGATCTTGTATTGAAGTCCTTCCAGCCAGACTTTATCGAAGGCCTTTTGCACGTCCCTCAACTCAATGTCTACATAGAACCTGTTTGCTTGGGAGTATGGTACTTTTCTGTTAGGAGCTTCAGGGCAGTGTCTGTGCCCCTTGTTTGCGGAACCCGTGCTGTTGGGGGTAATGCGCTCCTAACTCGCTCATTTGAGCTTGTAGCCTGTCTGCTAAAATCCTTCCGAAGATTTTTCCCTGTATCTCAAGAAGAGAGATCGGGCGATAGTTTGCCACCTGGTCCGGGGGGCTTGTGTTCCTTCGGAATAAAGATGATTTTGGCCATCTTATATCCATCAGGGAAGTTGCCTGTATTGAGGGAAGCGTTAATTGTGTTCGCCAAGACCTGAATAATTTGCCTTGGGGCATTTACGAGGTTGTTATTCGTAATCTCAGACCAGCCTGGTGCCCTCTGCGTGAAGGACCTTATGGTGTTCAAAGTCTCTTCGACAGTTATTGGGCATCCGTGGGTTGGTTCTATGTATCGCTGTGCCGAGGTCATCGAGCAATTGGTCTTCAAAGTCCTGGTCGAAGTCGTCGTTCTCCTTAGGTGATATAGCGAAAATCTTCGCCAGTGTGCTCTAAACTTTCTCTCGAGAGACTCTGGGTCCTCTATGATGTCGTCTCCATCTTTGATTTGGGTTCTGGGTCTGGGAGGCAACCCTCTCATTCCTCGGATGTTATTCCAAAGCTTCACAAGATTGCTCTCCCTGTCCAGCTTCCCAATGATGTCATTCCAGATTATTCTTTGTTTTTCAATTATTATGTTTTTTAGTTCAACGTCTAGATGCCTCTTTCTGGCTGCCCTTTCCCTATTGGTTCCTGTCCTGCTGATCTCATCAAGGATTTCTCTATGTTCCCGGGCGATTTCTCTCATCTCGTCTGTCCACTTAGGTTGTGGGAGCAATTTATATGAGATTCTAGGGACGAATCTCTCGTCGGCTTGTATGAGGAGATTGGTGATCTTGTTTATATCCTCATCAATCTCTTCGAGATTAGCGTCTCCCAGGTCAGTTGGATGGTATGTACTGAGTATCTCTCTATATAGCTCCTAGTTAGCTTTCGCGATAGTGGTGAGAATCGGGATATGGTCGCTCGGTACCACTGGTCCGGGCTCATTAACGATGTTAAAGGGGAATTTTTGGTTGTCAACACAATTTCCGGTTTTGTTGCCGAACGTTGTGTTTAGAAGGTTGAAAAATCTGGCCCCGCCCTCTTGTGTCTGTCTCTTTTGAGTAGCAATTCCAGGTTTCTTCTCCTTTGGTCGGTGCTTCCGTAGCCTGAAGCACCGCATCTGGCATTCAGATCACCACCAAACAATGTTAGTTTTCCGCGCCCGAAGAGGTTGTAGAAGTACGGGATCAGCAGGTAGTTGCGCCGTTGAGGTTGATAGGCAGCCGCCACGGTCAGGTTTCCAACCAGGGTATGTATTACTACCGCCACAAATGATTCATCTAGGTTTGGGTGTGTTCTGTATGTAATATTGGCAGCTCCATCATATCGTTCCTGTGTGTGGTTTTTGTTTATGACTGTGTAGTTAGGTATCTTAATGCTGTTCGTGTTTGTGTTAACGCCATGTTCAGTGATGAGGATTATGTCGGTTTCCATTTTACGAAATATGTTCCCGTAACGAATGTGTTTTCCTTCTCATCCATTGACGTTAACTGTGAGAATTCTTAATGTATTGTTATTGTTTTCCATGTTTGTGTTGTCTGGTGCTTGTGTGTTTGTGCGTGTGTTTTTCCCGTTCCGAATTTTATTGAATTCTGCCTCGCTTACGGCGAGGCAGGAGTCACTATAAAGTTTTATTTTGGCCTCCATGAGCGCCGTGTTTACTAGCGCTTCTTGGTCTGGCGAGTCGTAAGACAATTTTAATAGGCCCGTTCCTACTCCTTCTATGATTTCCTCTACCTTAGGGTGTTCTGGGAAGGAGGTTTCAGAATTTCTAAAAAATTTGATGTTGATTTCCTCGCCATCGTATTCCTTGTTTCTCCTACTGCTCTTGCTCCTCATTCTCTCGTGAATCTTAGGAGGCTGGGAGTTCTCCTGCTCATCCTTCGATGACGAAGCGGAGCTTTAGATGTCACCTTCAGCATCTTTAATTGTTCTGGCTGCTCTTTTCGCAATCTCTTCCCTTTTTTTCCTCGCTTCAATTCTTAGGTCCTTGTTTGGGGGCCTATGTGGTGCTGGTTTTTGTTCCGGGTTCTTGTTCCTTGTTTCTTTTTCTTCTACATCTCTCAGGAAAGCGGTCGCAGTTCCTCTTCCTCTCTGCCGAATTGCATTTGGAGGACTTCCCCTGAAGGTGGGTTCTCCGGGAACCACATCTCTGCCAAGTCATTGGGTTTGAGCATGTTGTTCATTTCTTTAGCAAAGCAGCCGGGGTTCGTTTGGTTTCGGACATGGGCATAAAGAATGCAAGTGAGGATTTTTGTATAATTTTTGTCCTCCCTGCCTACCTTGATGTATGTCCTTTAACTGGGTTGTTAAAATCACTAACTGAGGGGGTGGCTTTAACCGCTTGGGCGTAGGTGGTGTTCGCCCTCTTAATTCCTTTTGTCTTCTTCATTTCCACCTTTCTTTTTAGTATTTCCCTTTTGGGGGTGGCAGGACATCGCCATTGCCCCATGTCTCTGACCGCAGTTAGAGCACTTTTCTTCTTTTGCTGGGCATTCGACCAGCCGTGACCTTTTTGACTGCATCTGGAACAGGTTGGTTCCTGCTCCTTGCAATCATTCGTGGTGTGGTGATCCAGGCGGTAGCATCTGAAGCAGATCTGCACGGGGGTGAATTCTTTTATTTTTAAATTTGAAAACCTCGGCCACTTTCACCCATTTCTGTTTTTTCTCTAATTCTTCCTTTATCTCTTCTTTTGAGTGTTGGACGACCGATGGCTCCCCGCCCCTGTGCGCTTGGATTTGAGGAGGCGTGGTCGGTTGGAGGCTTATGTCTTTGAGGATTTTTTTCCTTTCCTCCTTTGTTAGCTTTTTAATATCTTTTTCATGCTCGCACACTGCGACATAACCTGCTGGTGTGTCAATCAGCCTTATGACTGCCACACAGAGCTTGCCGAACAGAGTCTCGTAGACTGTGCCCTTGTCCGGTTTGTCATGGCCGCTAATACAACTTAGCGGGACCCTCGGAGCATTTTGGGTCGCCATTTTGGTGGTGAGCACCCCTTGAGGAGGGGACACACTTTTTTCTATTGTTTTAGCATTATTAGTTTTTTTTATTAGGGACTCTCTAGTACTTATAAGTTTATGTTATTTTCTTTGCTTGGAAATAATATTATTTGCGTTACCTTTTGGGAGAAGAGGCCTTTCCCTTCGATAAACCGCTGCCTGCATGAGACGGGAATTTGCCTTCGGGTGGATAATAAAAATGGATGAGATGAATCCGGGTGGGATCCTCTCAGGGGTGTGATTGTATGGCGGACTTATTGACAACGCCGCCTCCCCCCCGAGGGTGTTTTAATCGCGAACGCATCCCAACATACCATAGAGACGGTTGTGTGTCCCTCTATGGTCCTGGAAGGGGTCCCCCGCTGTGATATTCAGCGGAGGTGGCAGTCCGTCCCTTATCCGGAATTTTTTCTGACATTGTTATCGGCTGTGGGCTACTCCTCAAACCAGCTTCCTCCAATGACCCTAATTATGTCCGTGCTATTGCCCGGCATAGTTGAGACGAAACATGAATGGCAAACCCCTCTCACATACTACGTCATTTCACGCAGGGGGCGGGGCCGGGGACTTAACCAGTCATCTACTTAAGTGTCGCCAATAAAAGAGAAAGATGAAATTACTATGATGGTGAATGGTGATAAAAATGAGTAATATCTCTCTTTCTTAAGCAACTCTCTTTCGATTATTTCGGAGGCGTTTTGGGAAATTTGATCCAAAACTTTCCCTCTGTACCGGTTCTGAGGTTGTTGTCGGATGAAGAAAATCCGGAATTCTACGCAGTCTTATTATTATTATTATTATTTTCATTTTGTGTATAGAAAGGAGAGAGAATGACCCCTGTGTAATACAGGCGAACAGGCAGTCGAAGTGGAAAGGTTGCGGAAATAACTTAAGTAGGTTGGACTCGGTGTGATCGTGACTGGACGACGGTTGGAGGCTAGTCAGGAAGAAAGGCGTGTCAGCTCGGTCGGAAACGCGTTATTCATGATGCCTTTAAGTTTATGCAAAGAACGGTATGGGTTGCTGACTGGTCATGGTCCGAGGGGGATATCGGTGCCATCGCATACCTTCTTACATGTAATGTGGTGTATAATGGGTCTTCGGCGAGTTTCCTGAGTTGTTTTGTGAGTTTGGTGTGAGCGTATGTCTTGAGGGGTGCTATTTTGTTGTTGTCGTAAAGTGTGGCCATTCTCGTGTACAGGGAAGAGCGGCAAGCGCGATTTAGAGCCTTCTGCTGCCACGTGACACTCGCGGCTACGAGTAACAGTGGGGCGTACGTGAGAATAGGTCGCATGAGTATTTTGGAAAGGTGTAACTGTAGTTTTTGCCCGCAGGGTAGAAACTGCGCAGCGATGTATTTGTACGTGAAGCTGTTGCTTGTGTTATGTTCTGATGTATATTGAACCTGAGGGTCTTGTCAAAAGATACTACAAAAATCTTTCTATGTTGTGTGTATTCGAGCCTTGTTTGGTTTAGATGGTTTCTGTCTGGTGTGTGTGAGAAGATTTGTAGGTTGTGCATGAAGTGGTCTCTTGCACCGTAGAGTGTCATTTGTCTTCTGATGGTTCGTGGCAATCAGACATTTATCCTCGTAATCTGTCTTAGCGTCTAGTATTCTTTGTGCGTGGAGCGCTATTTCTTCTGGTCCGCGGCCATTAACAAGAATGGTCTCGTCATCGGCGTAGGACACTGTGTATATGTGACAGCAGTTTTCGGGTTGGTGTGGGGTGTCGTTTGTGTACATGATGTATATATAGTGTGGGTGCCAGTACGGCCCCTTGGGGAACGCCTGAGCGTGGTGTGAAGGGTTGTGAGAGGGTGTTGTTGTATTCTATGTGGCATCTCCGTTCAGTGAGTTAGTGCGAGAGGAGCCTTCTGGTGCAGAGAGGTAACTCCGTATTGTTGGCGAGTTTCCAACGGAGTCCCTCGTGCCACACTTTATCGAAGGCCTTTTCCATGTCCTTGCTGATGGAGAGTGTCTTTTGATGTATCTGGCGTTTTTTTTGTATTCTGTCATGGACGATGGTCACGGCCGCCTGAGTGGATAGGCCCTTTCTGAACATATATTCGTGGGGGGAGAACCAGTCCCTCTCTTCCAGGTATTCCCGTAGGCGACAGTTGATCATGCGTTCGAGTATTTTGCTTGGTGCTCTAATAGAGCAATATTCCTGTAATTGTTTGGGTGTTTGGGGTCTTTGATCCGTTTGTGCAGAAGTATGTTGTGAGAGACTTTAAATATTTTAGGAAAGTGGCCTGAGGCTAGTGAGGCGTTAAATAGGTGTGTAAGTGTTGGGTATATGTTTTCGGGGAGTTTGGGTATTAGTGTGGCTGGTAGCCCGGAGGGAGCGGGGTTGCGTTTTTGTGTTGTTTTAATGTAATGTTTTGTTTCCTCGACGGTGATTGGAGTGGTCCATGTGAATGTATAGACGAGCAGCTTCATTCGTATCAGGGGGGCGGGCCTTAGCTCGTGAGCGTGGGCCTGACACTACTCCTGGACTTCCTGGAAGTGCTCCGGCACGTGTGGTTTTGGTGGGTTGTGTGTATGTACTGTGTCACAATGGGACCTAAATCTGTCGAGGATGACGTTAGTGTTTTGTAAGTGTTAGGTTTTTTACTTGGAGATTGATGGGTATTGGCGGGTTGGTGTCCATTATCATTTTTACTTGCCCCCAGAAGAAGGAGGGGTTAGCGCAACGGGTGTCGTCCGCGATGCGGGCGACCTCACGTCACTGCCGTTTCCTGTCTAGCTACACACACTGTACGATGCGACACGTAAGTGATTAATGTTATGCTGTCGTGGGCCTCTAGAGTAGTGATTGTTGTACTGTTTAATCAGTCTCTGAGTGTGTATAGAAAATGTGGAATGTTTTATGCAAGTATAGGTTTTTTGGGATGTGGGTAGATTGCGTGGTGGCTATGGTGTTTAGTATTGAGCCCCAGTGGTCGTCTAAAAGGTCTTGATTGGTGTGCTCCAGGTCGAGATTTTGTGGCGTGTTGTCTGTTATGTGACTCTTGAACTCTTCCCAGTTTGTGTTATTGTTATTGTAGAGGTGGCGTAGGTATGGGTATGGGAGATGTGGATATGATAAGGCATATCGGTATGTGGTCAGAGAGTACGTGGGGACCCGGTGAGATGTGCGTGTAGAATCGTGTATCGTGGTCGTTGCGGAAGACCACGTCCGGAGAAGTGGTACCTCCATGAAGACCGAAGAATGTGGGGAAAGCAGGGCCGATGTGCTCGCAGCCTAATCGCCGCAAGGTATCGGCCAGGTACCTTCCTGCGTCATTCGTACTATTTGAAAGGACTGTCGAATGAAAGGCGTTGAGGTCCCCCCGAAGAAGATAGGGAGGTTGTGGTTAGATAGAGCCCGGAGTGGGGCTTCTATGTTTCACTGTAGACGTGGTGGTCTGTAGTGTGTAACCACTTGAATGGGGCCGGAGCTTGTCTGTATCTTGCAGGCTAGAAAGAAGTCGTCTTGTGTTTGGATGAAGAAGTGGAGTATAGAGCGCTTTACTAGGATCGCTGATCCTAGATGCAGCACCTGTGGAGATAGGTATGTGTGGTAGCCTGCGATGCGGAATCTATTGTTGGGAGGATGTAGGCTGGTTGAGTTCAAGAGTACTATGTCCGCTCTTTATTTGTTTAGGACCAAGTTGGCAACAGTATGGCGAATACCGTGCCAACTGCGTACGTTTGATTGTGTACGTTGAGGCGACCTATTGTCGTGGGCAGAGTACGCGGGAGGCTGATTTTTTCGGTACCGTTACTCTCTCCTTGATTATTACCCAGGAGGCCTGAGGAGTCAGTACCTTCACTCGTGTCGTCGACTGTGATTTGGATAGGTTCTTAGTGGTGTTGTTGGGTGGGGAAGCCATGGTGGAGGGGAGAGTGTATTCTGAGGGTGGGGAGGGAGTTAGGAGCAGAGTGAGTAGAGCTAGGAGATGAGACGCTAGAGCTAGTGGGGGAGATGCAGATTGTGAGAGAGGAATGTCAGTAGAGAGAGAAGAGTTTGGGACGAAGAAGGAAGGGTGGATGGGGGATAAGAAGGAACAGCAGGGGTGGAGGGAGGTGGATAGCTTTACGCGTGGTTGTGTGTTGGGGGGAGTTTTCGTGATAGGGTTTTTATGTTTAAGACGGGAGGTGGGGCGGTGGAGGTTGTGGTGTTAGTGTGAGTGGGATTGGAGGATGCGAGAGGGGGAGTGGGGACGGTTTGAAGGTGGTTGTTGCAATAGGAGGAAGAGTGGAGGTTGCCGAGGGGGCAGTTTTGGAGGTATCAGGGCGTTTAGGTAAAGAGGTGGAAGGAGTGGAGGCTGTGGAGGGAGCAGATGAGGCAGTTGGAAGAGAGATGGGAGCGGTGGGCAGAGGGGTAGGTGAGGGAGGTGCAGTGGTGAGTGGTGCAGGGACAGAAGAGCGGGAATAGACGAGAGCGAGGTGACGGTGGGGGATGGGTCCTGGGGGAGAAGTGTGTGTTCCCACCAGGGTGGAGAGGAGTGCGGATTTCCTATTTGTGTGTTCGTGGATTAGAGTGAACACCTTCTCGGGGAAGGTGATCTGCTCTATGCCGTTGGAGGCGAATAGTGTATTGAGTATATTTGCGTATAGTCAAGGGTCACCCCTTGACATGTCTTTTGCCACCGTTGAGAGCAAGGCGGCGAGGTATAGTCTAGGGTGTGTGGTCTCGTTAGGTGTGTTGTGTAGAGTAGGGGTGGGTGTGTAGAGTGGGGTGGGTGTTGGAAGTAGTGGGGGTCTCTGGGTGTAAGGTGCTGGGGTGGGGGTGGATGTCGGGATATGTGGGTGGGTTTGGGTTGCTGCTGGGGTTGGCTGAGTCTGGGGTGGGACAGGGAGCGTTTATGGTACCGTTGCGCCGGCAGCGACGGCGAATGTTCTTGTGAGGGGCGGGGGGGCGGAGGCGGAGTGTGTGGTTCAGTAGGTGGGTTGAGGACGCCGTATAGCCGCTACGGCGTCAGAGCGGGCCTTACTTAAGTAAGGACATTTAGGGTTTACGGTCATGGTCGCCGTTATTATATATAGTATTTCTACAAGAACACAAGTATTACAAAAATTGGCCAATCATGGCGCGTGGAATTTTTAAGGGAAAACTAAAATTGGAAGGCTCAGATTGTCTGACTTTACCACGTTTCGAGTAGTGAAAGAAAATTGGGAAAGTGGAAAAGCAAGTTACGCTTCGGAAAGTGGACCACTGGCTTGCGCTCTAGAAAGGTGAAGGAAGAATCTTCACTCCTTCGTGGAGACGGGGACCGAAGCCTCACCTGGCCCACAAGCGAGCCTGAAGGAAGTTAAAATAAGGTAAAGTAACATAAAAGTATTTTGACATTGGCCCCTATTTCTCTCTCACCCCTCCCATTCTATAAAACTAATTTAAGTGTACACCACATATACACACACATACATCCCCTAACGTATCATATGATGCAGGAGAGATGAGGGAAAATCTCCGTATCACTCTTCGGGTCCTCTCAGAGGGCCCTAAATCGGATCGCGAAAAGGTGTTTGAAAAAGTTTACAGAACCCTACGCATTGCCTTGGTAAGACTGATTGACTTAAATAATGGTTACTCAGCCATTTGCGCGAAAGAGGCAGACTGTGAAGCCTTCAACTCGGGGAAAGCTGTTGATTCCCTTAAGACGATCAAACTAAAACCGACCACACCGCCACAAATTAGGACTCACCGCAGCTTGATATGCAGGCGCCTCGACCCCTGGTTTGGGAGCCACTCGACAAGCAAAATCAAGGAGGAAATCGAAAGGAACCACGAATGGGCAAAGGTAGCTGAGGTACTAAAATTCAAGCAATACACGCGGGTATTCAAGGTTGTATTTGAAGACACGGTTATGGTTCAAAAGGCTAAAGATAACGGACTACTGCTCTTTAGCGTGAGAGTCTGCCCAGAGCAGATGGAACGTGAGGAGTTTGTCGACTTCCAAATGTGCTTTCGGCGCTACAAGTACGGCAAACATACCACTTCTAACTGCCCTGAGAATAAAGACCTAAAGCTATGCTCCATTTGTGCCGGTGGTGACCATTTGTGGCGTGACTGCAAGAACACTACCACAAAATGCTTAAATTGCGAAGGCCCGCACCCGGACCATGTCTATGGCATGTCCAGTCAAAAAGCAGGAGATAAGCAAACAAAGCAAACTCAAACGTGAAACAGAAGAGATGAAAGAAAATTCGACCTACGCAAAAGTTGCAAAGCCACCATCGCCGAGTCAAACAACCAGAAAACCTACCTTCACATAGAAAAGGAGCATTCCACGAAAATAATCTGTTGCATTTATTATGCACACATTGCAAACATAACTCGCCCTGGTACCTTTGTCACAGAAGTCAACTGCATGCATGTAAAGAACGGGCTGCAGGAGTTATGGTTCCCTGACAACCGTCCTTCAGAGGAGGTTATGCGTATAACCATAGCTCCTCAGTGCCAAGACAAGTGCCAAAAAGTGCCAACACCACAGAATACAGCCATCTCACGTGACCCCCGACTGAACAAACCTAAAGAACCACATACAGAAAAACAGGCGCCACTTACACCAAAGAAAGACACCACAGTAAAAACAAACACACACACGGCCACACCAAACAAGGAAGCAGTGCGACCCAAGGAGACCAGGTCTCCTCGGTCGAGAAAAATCTCTAAAACTCGTGGCCCAAGGTCTACCTCCTCATCACGGGGGAGGTAACACCAATTAAAATACCACGCGAGAGGCTTCAACCTGAAACTTTATGCCCCCGAAACGGCTTCGTTCCCAACTGAAATTGATTCCCGCGAAGTATCGGAGGGTCTTAGGACCATATGATACAAGTGTGAATACTCAGACGAGGTTCCGGAGCAGCAGGCTGGGAAGGCCCTCGCACAAAAAAAGATCAAACTGACCACAGACTGCTTCCACGCGATCACTGATACGGAATTCAGAAAGAAAAGAAACGGCAGGGAGCGCACCTCGCCCAAGTACACCCCATGGGGCTAAAGTAGACGGCCAATAAGCATCTACTTTAATCCCACACACTAAAGAACCAACATTACACAAAATGACCAACAGACCTACGATTGTACAAATGAATGTCGATGGGTGGGACGGAAAAGGTTCCATCTATGGCAAAATTTTGCGACAAAGCGACCCTGACATTGTACTTATCAACAAACACGGACTGACCGCTCAAAAAGAATTAAAAATATTTTTATACGACGTCGTTAGCAAAAATTATAGCCAGGAACGGTATGACGGCGGTGCAATAGCCGTTAAAAAAGGACTTAAATACAAAAAAACTACCTGACTTAAATGAATCATACCTTGCCATTGAAGTAGGCACTACCCTGGGGGGGAGGGGGCTGGTCGTGGCTACGGGGTACCAACCTCCAAGACGCAGCTATGTGCCCATGCACAACCTTATACAGATCTTCAGCCATAAGAAAAATGTAATCTTTGCTGGAGATCTGAATGCAAGGTGTGCAGCACCAGGGTATACCTCCTACAACAATGCAGGCAGAAACATTGAAGTATTACTTGACAGACAATACGTGACAAGAATCGGACCAGAATTCCCGTCATACATTACGGAAAAAGCAGCAACGAAACCTGATATTGTCTTATCCAGTATCAGGTTTCCATACAACTACTACATTGAACCGGGCCCTATCATTCCGAGTGACCACCAGGCTACTAAAATTACAGTTGGAGTAAATCCTATTCGAATTGCAATCCCAGGACGCAAAAGCTATAAGCAGGCGAACTGGGAAATCTAGAGAAATTACCTTTTAAATTATATCCCAGACCCTTTATTCGATGCCAATTTAGAAGAGATATATAAAGAGCTGGATAGAATCACCGACTTTTTAATTAAGGCAGATGAAAATAGTATTCCCCATATCAAATATAAAACCCTTCCAGCTCCCTATTGGACCCCTCCCATGAAAGCCCTAGCCCAAGAACATAGGGACCTGTCCAATGTAGTAGCGCTGACAGGCCCCAACCGCAATGCCCATAGAAAAATAAGACAAATTAAAGACGAACTCCAGACACTAATTACGGACCAACAAATACTGATATGGAACAGGCTGATAGAAGGACTCGACATAGAAAGAGACTCACGCACATTCTGGCAGACATTTAAACGTTTAAAAGGACAACTTCCACAAAAAAAAATTACACTCAAACATGACAGTAAAGGAATTGACGAAACTAAAGAGATTGAGGAAATGTTTAGGATTTTCTGGTCTTCAATCTTCCAAATTACCCCCAAAGAAAATGACAATTATGACATTGATTTCGAAAATGACATAATCCAACAACTAAACACACAAATACACAAAACCTCCCCTCATCATTGGGTGTCGCAGGAAAGAGTGATGGAGGGCTATGGGAGTAACATAACTGCCCAAGAGCTCTCCGTTGCACTAAAATCCTTTCGTCAAAGAGCATCGGGTACCATGGGGCTGACCAGGGAGAATTTCATCAAGGCCCCGCCTAACGTTCTGAGTGGGCTGCTTAACATCATGAATGCCGCTCTGAACAGGGGGCTACAAGAGTCATTTTGAACTAACAGTTGCGAATAGCAAGAGAGATTTGAGGGATTTTTATAGGTTCCGTGACCTAAATCGCTCAAATTAACTCAAGATATTTAATGCGTGCATTCGCTCGAGACTCTTGTACACCCCGGTGCCGTTGAACGCGAGCGCCAAGACCCACATTGCGAAACTTGCAAGTCATCCAGAACAAAGCGGTGCTACTCATTACAAACACCTAAAGAAGAGAACGAAAAAGACAGAGGGAGCTTACGACTCGGTTGGATTATATCCGATCAACGTGGCGCTCCACGAGAGAGCTAAGAGGATATAGCAAGCCATTGGCGCCCGCTTTCCCCCTGAATTCTCCCGTACACACTTAGAAATCGAAGTAGACCGACAAGTAAGACCATTCAAGAGTAGTAAACTAGAGTCCGACGTTGACGTGACGCCGAAATACACGTAACAAAACTGACAAAAAACAGAATACAACCAATATAATGCGCAGGTTCCTTTAGTAAACTAAATCCACAAATAATCAAAATTTTTGCAAAACTTAAACTAAAATCAAAATTCACTATTTCAATTCAATTTAAATTCATTTATATTAAAGAATAATAAACTTTTTCAAAAACCCACAGCGGGAATAAAAAACCCGCCTAAAATAAAAGCTTGAATGCCTAAAGATCATTAAGATCGAAAATAATAATTATAAGGAAATTTAACTATGTTAATTTAACTAAATAAACTATAAATTTATAGTTTATTAAATGAAAAAACAACAAAAAAACAAACAAACAAAAACTAACACAAATTAACAGAGCTACCCTTTCACCAGGGACCTTTTTATTCTGTCTCCCACACATTATCTTTTCTTTAAATTCACCCTTTAACCACTTTACTCTCTTACTATTTTCTCTCTAACTCTACCTAAATTTCACCACCTATTATGTCCAATGTCCAATGTCCAATGTCCAATGTCCAATGTCTGACTTTACCACGTCATAACTTTCTTTTTTCACTCCAAAAAAACAATAACTACACTTTGGTTTCAGGAAAAGAAGGCATCACAAAAGGACATTGAAGACTATGGAGGTACTCACTAAGAGAGTCCTCCTAAGGACCATCCCCGGAATGAAGACCCCTGCTAAGAAGAACCAATGCGAAACCCTCTACATTGAATTGAAAGTGGCACTAGTAAAACTTATTAAAGTTTCAACTGGATTCATTGTCATGTGTGCTGAGACCAAGGACGTGGACCAGCTCCTATCGGAAGAGGAAGCGAGGGTCCTAAGGAACACCGGCCTAGAAGCCAAAACCCCTCCACAAGTGGCTGCAAACAGAAGCATGATCTGCCGCAAAGTGAAGAGCTGGGTGGGTGAACATAAACCCGAGGAGCTCAAGGAAGAAATTACCAAGAGCAACCCATGGGCCCAAGTTAGCGAAATAATGCAATTTCACGAACACATCCACGTCTTTAAAATAACATACAACGACGACATGCCCGGATAAGAATAAACTGTGGTGCAGTGAATGCACCACAGAAGGTCACAGATTTGAAAAAGGTGAAAGCACCATGAAAATATGCTTAAGTTGCAAAGGGGAACATAGGACCATGGCCCTGAACTGCCCTAAGCGCGTCGAAATTATCAAAAGAAAGGAAGAAGAAGAGAGGAAAGCAAAAGAAATTACATATGCAAACGCCGTCAAGAAGAATGCAGAGGTAAAGCCTGCATCGGCACTCGCACAAATGAGTATCAGCGGAGATTTGAGTGCGAAAAGCTTAATCTGCATAACCCACGCAAATGTGGCAAATGCAGTAAAACCCGACTGCTACAATCAAGTACTTAACGCTCCCCTGATGGCGAACAATCTCCCTTCAGTTAGTATGCCTGAAGACCCCGAATGCTCCAAGGCATTCAAGGACTCAGTCATAAAGAACAATAGCGTCAAGTCTTAATTAGAGGAGATTATTGAAGCTCCCTTATCGGAGGACTCCGAAGAAGACGACAAGGAGGAAAAGGCTGAAAGTAAGGAGAGATCCTCCTCTTCTGATAACGAAGAAGGCAAGAAGGCCCCTGCACTCGTACACGAGCTACGAAGAGCAGGTCCAAAACCCCGAATCCCCCACCGAAAAAGGAAACCCTGGGCCGAGTAAAACCACCCAGCCAGCCCCCAAGAAGAAGAAGAATAAGAAGAAACATAGGTAAAAAAAATTCACTATGTTACGGAACGCACCGAAGATAATGGAAATCAACACCAACGGCTGGACGACGAAAGAAATTCTTTACGGAAATGTATTGAGAGAAATTGATGCGGAGATCATATTAATTTCAGAACACGGGATCGACACGCGTAGAACAGAAATGAAAATCTGGAACTACGATGTGTTGATCACAACTTATTCGCACGAGCGGTACGACGGAGCAACTATTGCAATAAAGAAAGAGATTAAATACAAGCCGATACGAAACGAAACCTAGAAGAATCCTACCTCGCGATTGAGGTCGAACTCGACTTAGGAAAGACGGCCGAAAATCCGCCTACTGCGTTCTGCTGAAGTACCTACGGATACAGCACTTTTACTTGTTTTAGTGACTGACTTTTAAGAACCGCCTACATAGACGAACGCCTATTCTGGAAGTCTTACGGTGAATTCAGTTTCATCCATCAGAAAGAGAGAATATATTTTTTACATCGAAGCCTCGTAACCCAATGAGGGCTTAAGCACCTCACTGCTCCCGTCCATCGTTCTGCATGCGAACCCGCTCGGATGTCTGCCATCCATTGATTTCGTCTTAACTATGCCGGCCACTTGGACTGGCATAATTAAGGGCTTATGTGAAAACTGGTTTGAGGCCTAGCCCACAGCAGAAGCGTAAGTCAGAAATTGTGTCGATGCTGGGGCATAACTGCGAGTCCCGGACGGAGGAGAAATCCTAATCGCCCGGGAAACCCGGCCAGAATCATAGAAGGAACTACACCCGTCTCTAAGGAGTTAGATGCAGTTAGGGCGAATGTATCCGTCAGGGGGTGGCAAAAACTTAGCGGTCATTGATTCGGCCGCTATGCATTAAGTCCACCAAGCTTACCCCTCTGAGGTCCCCACCCGAGACCCACCCCATTCATCTATCATCGATCATACTGACAGTATACGAGCTGGGGAACAACAGGAAAATCGACGGGGGCGTTTTTCTCACAATTAATTGTACCCGTTAACAGCTCTACTCACACCATCCTTTACCTCCTTTACCACACCCTAACTTTTTCACATACAAAATACATATTAATTACACTTAGTTACAGGGAAAGAAGGAATAAGAAGAGAAACGCCAAGACCATGGAGGCCCTCACTAAGAGGGTCCTCTTAAGGACCATCGCTGGAAGACAGACCCCAACCAAGAAAGACTTATGGCAGATCCTATATATCGAGCTTAAGGTGGCACTGGTGAAACTCATTGAAGTTTCATCGGGATTTATCACCATGTGCGCCGAAACGAAGTATGTGGACGAGCTCCTATCAGAAGAGGGAGCGAGAGTCCTACAAATCACCGGACTAGAAGCTAAAACGCCCCCACAAGTTGCAGCGAACAGAAGTCTAATCTGCCGCAAAGTGGAGAGCTGGGCGGGAGAACACAAAGTTGAAGAGTTAAAAGAGGAGATTATGAGAAGCAACCCGTGGGCACAAGTTCGTGAAATTATTAAATTTCGCGAACATACCCATGTGTTCAAGATAATGTTCCCAGCTACTGACATGGCAAGGGAGGCTACCCAAAACTGTATTCTCGTATTTAATATGAGAATACCAGGCGAAAACATACAACAAAAAAAGTTCAACAGCATACAAATGTGCTTTGTATGCTACAAACTAGAGGAACACACATCAACAACGTGCCCAGATAGGAACAAGCTGTGGTGCAGCAAATGTGCCACAGAAGGGCATAGGTTCGATAAATGCGAAAGCACTACAAAAAGATGCCTAAACTGCAAAGGGGAGAATCGGACTATAGCTCTTAACTGCCCCAAACGCCGCGAGATTATTAGGAGAAAGGAAGAATTTGGCGGGAAGCGCTTCGAGAAGATCTTCAACAAAAGACTGGTGTCTCACCTGGAAGAATTACTTCACAACCCACACCAATTGGCGTTTAGGAGGAAGCGAGGTACGTAAATGACGATTAACGTCATCACGGAAAAGCTAGCCCAAGCAAAACGGGAAAAGAGTTACGTGGACATTGTTTGTGGGGAAGTATCAAAGACGTTTGATAAGGTGTAGCAACGGGGAATGCAGTATAAGATCTTACGACTAGGCCTAAGTGAAAACTTAGAAAGAACTCTCTGTGACTATGTCATGGAGAGAGCGGCATACATCAGTTTAGGGTGCACGGACGGACCAAAGTTTCCGCTCACTGCCGGCCTCCGGAAGGGGGGTGCCTGTCCCCCACTCTCTACTTGATTTACACCACGGATGTCCCAGCCCCTGTAAGCTCTATTTGCCTCATCATTCAATTCGCCGATGATTTCACCCAGATAATCACTTGTCCATGGAGGAATGAGCCTTGGCAAGCTCGAATGACATCAGCAGAAATTGAAAATCTTAACACCTACGAGGCCCGGTGGAAGAACCGCAACAACCAGGAAAAGTTTAAAGTAGTCCCCATAGGCAGAAGACTACTTTATGACGTCAGGGTGGGGGATAGACGATATTCCTACACCACGGAGTGTAATGTACTTGGAATGAAGATTACGTCATCCGGGTACAACAAGCACGTCCAAGAACGAATCACAAAGGGCACTGCTGCAGTCAAGACACTATATATGTTTAGAAGTCTTCATCAAAGGGATAAGAAAAAGATCTACAATGCACTTGTAAGATCGACGCTGCTATACTCTGCTTCCGCCCTCTCGTGTTTTTCGAAGACACAGAAGAGTGCACTACAATTGGTGCAGAATAAATACACGTACCTAATTACAGGTACACGCAGAATAGAAAGAAGACGACAAGAAGAACTGCACCGGAAGGCGGGGTTAAGTCCCATTAACATAGAAGAACGGACAAGGAATATGCTAAAAAACGGTTAATCGTGAATTGGACGATGATATCGTCCAAATGATTGACCAGAATAGAAGAGAAATAAGTCGCGCCAGATTTCCAAGCTTCCTCGGAGTTTAAGCTGGCGGAGCAGAAGTGCCGTTCTACGCATGATGATAGAAACGTTTTTACCCCAAACCAAGAAAAAGCTAACCTAACTCTGAAATCCCACCGATTTCTACAAACTCACCGATGAAGACACAAACTTACCGATGAAGACTCAAATCTACCGATAAGGACCGAAACTTACCGATCAAGACATCCACGAAGAAACAAAAAACTCAAACTACTCACATTACAAAATATACGAAAAAATCAAAGACACTAAGCAAACATTAAAGTAATTAATAATGCAATTATCACCACAACAGCAAATGCGCACATTATATCCAAAGACATTAATTGATTTGAAGAAAAATGGCTTGAACGCCATATTATATATATATGTATATATAAAAAAACTCAAAGACAACAGAGGAACTACAAAACCAAAAATTTAAAAGCGATAGGTCTGATCACCAGGTTTTAGCATCACTTTGCCCCCTTCCACACTTTTTTCTCTTTTCACCACTGGTCTACTTTCCGCTGTATGTCCACACACCCTTTCTCTATCTTCTACCTACACATACTCTTACACCATGTCTGACTTGGGGACTGCCTTATACGCCTGTATACTTCTACTCTCGCGGATCTCGAAGAATCGATAAAGGAGGTTATCAAACAGCTATAGCTAGTGCTTTTACCTTCCTAACACATAGAACTGTTAATTGTTTTCAAACTTTTATTGACTTCAACGAGAACTCGAAGTGAAAAACCGAAGTGAAAAAAGTGCAAAATTAAAATAAATGCGATTTTGCCTAATACAGTAATTAAACATTCAGTGTAAAAGCGAACTAATATTAGTTAACTGTCCAGATACTCACCAAACTCCGGAAGTGTTATACTCAGTGAACACGTTAAATAAACTTTAATAAACATTGTTCGCTTGGTGCATTTAATATCAAAGTGGGACCGATTGCCCCAAATTTAGAAGCAAGTGATCAACTTAGTGAACTCCACGCTTATTCTCCTCAAGTAATTAAACTCATTCAACCTTAGAATCAGTGCTCCATCAAATAAAGTGAAGAAACAAGTGTTTTATTTTAAGTAGTTGTAGCCCTCCACCGGAGACTTTAATGTAAATATTAACAATCTACTTACACCTATCCCTTACCAAATCGTGCAAGTGAACAATCAGAAGAAATATCTAAAGGGATATATACTCATCAAAGAAGAAAACTCAGAAGAAAGGTACGTGGACAAGGACATATAAAATTTTCTTTATTCTATATCTTTTCCTACGCCCCTCTATCCAACTAGGTCTCTTAATATAATTACATACAAATACAAATATATACAAATAGGCAAGTAATAATGTTCTCCCCCCCCTTCCAGTGTCGTCTATTAATACAATTGTATGGGTATCATGGTTCACTAAAAACCCACTACAAATATGCGGGGAACAACAAGGATCCCTATCAAAGCCCTAACTAGGGAAAAGCCCGATAGGGGGACAGTTTTCGCAACAATGTATTCCAAAATCAATACTGCTTTGGTTAGATTAATCGAGAATCTTCAAGGCTATACAAAAATCTGCCAAAATGAGAAGGATGTCGAAGCCTTGACGGAACAAAAGTCAGTGGACGTGCTAAAAGATATCGGACTAGCTCCCAAAATCTCTCCCCAAATACTGACCCATAGAAGCGTGATATGTAGGCGTCTAGACCCATGGGTCGGGTCTCATGACTCTGAAGAACTAAAAAGGGAAATTGAATCCAATCACAGCTGGGCAACAGTGATTTAAGTAATAAAATTTAGAGAACATACATACACATGGCTTTAAAGTCGTTTTTACTGACACAGGTATTTCTCAAAAATCAACTGAGACAGGACTATTGGTGTTCAGCGTGAGGATCACTCCCGATCAAATAGAAAGTGGAAGAATTCACAGAGATGCTGATCTGTTTCAGATGCTGCCGCATGGACGACCAACCTACAAGAGCATGCAAACAAGAGACATACAAATGTTCAGAATGCAGTGTGGATAACCACAATTGGAGGAGCTGCAATAGCGAGCGAAAAAGGTGCTTGAATTGCGGCGGAGACCACCGCCCCCTCGCAATAACATGCTCCTTTAAGAAAGACATTATAAAAAAAGAAGAAAGAGGAAAAAGACAGGAGGAAGAGCAAAAGAGGAATAACACGTACGCCCAGGTGGCGAAAACATCCGAAGCAGAACCAACCAAGGAAAATACTGTGCTACACGTAGAGAAAGAAAATTCAACGCAGATAACACCGGGAAACAATTTAAAAAAAAATTCCTGTTGAGTTAGATTTTTTTTGCTGATTCAGACTAAAATTAGCGTGCTGATTCCAAATTTGTAGTCAGCTTTTTTCTAGCACGGTTATTTTTTTCTCCACAGCTTAACCCCAGAGGAGTAAAATTGCACTGCTTAGCTGTAATAAGATTTTCCTGCTGATTACGATTGAATTCATCTACAGCTACACGGCAACTTATTTGTGCAGTCACCATTGAGACAGTGCAGTGAGAGGTCTGTGTTCTACGTTCTATTTCGTTATATGCTGTTTTTTTAGCTTTCAAAGCTGGTAACTATTCCATCTTAGTGTTTACATAGGTTTATATTTCCTTTGTTTCAGATCATGTCTGGTCCTGCCACTTCTCGTCGTAAATGCCTAAACAACCCTGACTCCTTCTGCTACATTTGTGGCTGTTTCACCATTCCAAGTCAGAGGGCAAACATAAGTGAATTTGTCAAACAAGCATATTTAGCATATTTTAAAGTAAAACTCGGTGATCAAAACAAGCCATGGGCCCTCCATAAAGTGTACCGGCAGTGTGTCGAAAGTTTACGGATGTGGACCAAAGGAACACGTGAAAGGTTACCATTTGGTAACCTCATGGTTTGGCGAGAGCAAAAGGAGCATTGCACAGACTGTTTCTTTTGTTTAGTGAAAATATCAGGATTGAAAAATAAAAGTAAAATAGAATATCCTAATCTACCGCCAGCTATAAGGCCAATGCCTCATTTAACTGAAATTCCAGTGCCAGTTTTCGAACAACTACCTCCTCTAGAAGATCTGAGTGATGTTGGCGAACGCAGTGATAGCAATGATGCAGATTTCAAAATTCACAAGGATTTGATTCATAGGGGATTTGATCAGCACGAGTTGAATGATTTGGCCCTAGATTTGGGATTATCAAAATGAGCTTCAGAAATCCTAGCATCAAGACTGAATGAGAAAAACTTACTTGAACAAGGAGCGAAAGTATCATACTTTCGACTCAGAGAAAGTACATTCCTGCAGTACTTTCGAAGTGACAGCGGCTCTGTGTATTGCCATAACATTCCTAGTTTACTTCGAAGGAATTAGAGCTTTAAAACTACAATCCAAATAAATGGCGAATGTTTATTGTCAGCTCAAAGAGGAGCTTGAAGTGTGTCCTTCTACACAATGGCAATTTATTTGGTGCAGGCCCTATTGGGCATTCTGTTTGTCTTCGTGAAGAACATGGAGATAAAAAGAGGGTAATTGAGTTATTACAATATGACAAACACAATTGGATCATCTGTGTTGACCTTAAAATGGTTTGCTTCCTTCTTGGTCAGCAACGTGGGTAGACAAAGTATCCCTGCTTTCTCTATATGTGGGATAGCAGAGCTCGAGGGAAGCATTGGGTTGAGACGAATTAGCCTCCAAGATCTGATCTTAAACCTGAAGATCATAACATTCTACATGAGCCACTTGTTGACAGGAATAATTAAATATTCCCACCTCTGCACATAAAACTAGGTCTCATGAAGCAGTTTGTAAAGGCATTGCCAACTGATAGCAACTGTTTTAAGTACATCATCTTGACATTTCCTGGTCTGTTAATTGAAAAAATCAAGGCTAGTGTGTTTGATGGTCCACGAATTCAACAGCTTATCAAAGATGAACAGTTCACCGAGAAGAATGTTGGTTATCATTCAAAGACGTCGTCAAGAACTTTCTTGGAAATACATGTGCAAGTAATTCACAGAAATTGTTCAGAATCTATTGGAGAGCTACAAGGTGCTTGGTTGCATTACCATCTTGCCAGCTTTACGGATGATCTTGGTGCTGTTAGCGACGAGCAAGGTTAACGATTTTACCAAGATTTGAAGGTTATGGAAGAACGTTATCAGGGTAGATGGGATGTACATATGATGGTTGACTATTGTTGGAGCATCAAACTTGATAGTCCTCAAGTTGAACACTCCAGAAAGAGCTATAAACGTAAATTTTACCATAACTTCTTGCACACAATTATAATTATATAATTACAGTAGTCATATCCTTTGTTAAAACATAATAGTGTTAAATAAATATTGCAATCATGCCTGTTTCTTTCATATTTAATTGTAGGGCAATATTTGAAAAAGTTCAAAAACTTGACGTGATAGAGAAAAACACAGATCAGTTTTGGATTCAGCACCGAAAAATTAGTTAAAAACAGCTGTCAGGCCTCACTCAACAAAAATTGTGTTCTCCATTGTAATGGCCTGTATTTATTACACCGACATTGCGAACCTTTCTAGACCAGGGACTTTCAAGAAAGAACTAAATATGATGCTGAAAAACAACGAAATGCCACAAATGTGGTTCCCCGACAATCCTTCATCAGAAGAAGTACTGAAAATTAAACTTGTGGAACCCACACAGGGTCAACTACCTGCTCAAGCAGGAACACCACGCTGAGGCCATCACCGAGGGAATTATACACGAGAAAATAAAATGGCAATACGAGGATCAAATGCCAGAGAACCAGGTCAAACAGGCCCTCCATTAAGGAAATATTAAATACACTCCAGAAATATTCAACAATATCTCTCAGACTGAATTTAATAAAAAAGAAAACGGAAAATGCAGAACACCCCCTCACCAAGCCTCAGAGTCAAAGCAAGACAGAAGAGAAGACTAAAAAAGGTACAACCAAGATAAAACAAAACAACAAGGAAAAAACAGAAGAAACATTCTAGACAATGGACACTGCAATAAAACTCTAAAACTAATGTACATGAACGTAAATGGTTGGACAAGGAAAAGTTCCGAATATGGAAACATAATTCAGAACCTTGACCCAGATATCATTTTAATATCCGAAAACGGCATCGATACGAAAAACAAAGACATAAAAATCTTCAGATACCAAGTTTACACAACAAGCCATACAGATGAGGCCTTCGACTGAGCGGCGATAGCAATCCGAAAAGGCCTCATGCACAAACTTCTACCTCAATTAGACGAGTCATACGTAGCGATAGAGGTCCAAACTACCATAGGGCCCCTAACTATCGCTACTGGGTACCAACCCCCAAGAAGAGGGTACATTCCTATCCACAACTTCTTGAAGCTGTTTGCCCATAAGAAAATGGTGATGTTCACTGGTGAACTAAACGCAAGATTCAGGGCCAGTGAGTACACCAGCACCAACGCGGCGGGATGAAATCTAGAACTTCTTCTAGAACGTAACATAGCTGTGCGCATTGGACCAGAGTTCCCGACCTATTACTAACCGAGAGGTGCAACTAAGCCCGACATAGTTTTAACGAGCTCAAGGTTTCCTCATAACTATCACATCGGCCCCGGACCCGTGATACCCAGCGACTACGAAGCTTTAACAATCACACTCTCAACGAGCCCAATCCAAGTACCAATAAGGGATAAGAAGTCATATGCGCGAGCAGACTGGGAGGCCTACCAGGCCGTTTGCCAGAACTACGTCCCGGTAAGCCTAGAAGAAGCTACGCCGGAAGAAATAGATGAATAGCTAAACCACCTTACGACGATAATATTGGAGGAAGATAAAAATACTATCCCAAAGATTAAATATAAAAACCTACCAGCCCCAAAATGGACACCGGAAATGTTTCCTATTCAAGAAGAATACAGAGGCTTAGCGAACACAATCAATAGATGGGAACCAAACAGGGACCTCCACCGGATGAGGTGGAAAACAAAAGAACACCTCCACCAGTTGATCATACAGCAACACACAGAAATCTGGGATCCAATCATTGAGGATTTGGATGAGGAAATGGATCCCAGAACATTCTGGCAAACAGTGAAGGGTTCAGAGGAAAGCCAGCAAACAAAAAAGTGAACATCGAGAACCGGGAAGGTGACGTGATCACTGAACTTGAAGAGTTAGAAGTAAAATTTAGAGAATACTGGTCAAGTATATTTAAAATTTCCCCTGAAGAGGAAGAAAATTTGATACATAATTCGGGAACGAGATATTAGACCAGTTAAATGAAGAAATAGAGCAAACATATCCGTTCAATAACGCTACGGCGGAAAGACCCATGGTAGGCCTAGGGAAAAAGATCTCCCTACAGGAATTTAACGAAACCCTTAAAACATTTAAGCAGTGTACTCCAGATCACTCAGGCTTAACGAAGGAAAACTTTAGCAACGCTCCACACAACATAAAACAATGACTAGTTAACATAATCAACGCGGCCCTCAATACGGGATACTTTCCCGGTGTGTGGAAAATATCAAAAATGATATTTATTCTTAAGTCGGGGAAGTCTCCAATCTCCCCAGAAGACTACCGCCTGATCTCTATCCTCGAATTTGGAGGAAAAATATTCGAAAAAATCATCACCAACAGAATGCAATTCTACCTGGAAGCCAATAACCTGCATAATCAACAACATCACGGATTTAGAAAGCATAGAGGTACGGACACAGCACTGGCGATGATAACATAGAAACTAGCCCAAATAGAAATAGAGTAGAAGCATGTTGATCTACTATTGAGGGACGTCAAAAAAGCATTCGTCAAAGTGTGGCGCAGGGGATTACAGTTTAAGATCCTTAAACTGCGACTTAATCCCACAAAGGAGAAAATAACATGTGATTACGTCATGGAGAGAAGAGCATTCATTAAGATCGGGGAGTACCAAGGACCAGAATTCTAACTGGAAGAGGGCGTTCCCCAAGGTGGGTGCTTGAGTCCACTGCTCTACTCGATATACACTAGAGACCTCCCTAGTCCTAGGCTAGAAGAATCTTTGTATATCCAGTTCGCCGACGACGTGACACAGATAGGGTCTCCCCATACAAAAATGAAAGAACAATGGCAAGGATGACGTCATATGAAATAGAGAACCTAAACATTTACGAAAGTCGCTGGAAAATCGCGACTAATCTGAACAAATTTACCATCATACCAATTAAAAGAAGTAAAACAGCACCAATTTATGTAGGGGATGAAAGATACCCATACAAGAGAGCAGGTACAGTGTTAGAATTAAAAATAAATGCCAGGGGATAAAAGGACCAAATTAACGGAATAATCGCATGTATGAGGCAAAATATAAGAGAGTTATATTCATTTAAATACCTAAGGAGGAACAATAAGAAGAAAGTCTACTCTGCCTACATCAGACCAAAGGTTTTGTATCCCTCCATGCCACTAGCAGCGATTCCGAAGAATTGGATGATGGAATTGCAAAGAGTGAAAAATAAAGCACTCTTAATAATATGCAACGCTAGGAGAAGGGACAGAAAACGCTAACAAACACTACATCAAGAAGCAAACATCAGGGCACTGAACAAAGATCTAGGTACCAGAGCCCTCAAAATTTGGCAGAAGGTGGAGAGGAACTCCGAGCCAGATTTCATCAGGAATCACTTCGGAATTCCCGACCTAATATGTACAGAGCCCGGCTCGGAAAAGATTTCCCAGCAGCAGAAGAGCTGCGCGGCACAACAAGGAACCAATATACGCATAAACCACCGTATAAACAATATATCCCAGAGACAATAAATACAATAGGCAAAGTCACAGAACACACGCTCAAAAAGGCTTGAAAGCTACTATGTACATATGTACAAATATTTTGTACAAACTAATAATCATAGAATTTAATCATATATATATATATATATATATACCCTTTCCCCAGGGACCCATTTTATCTATCCCTTATTTCCAACTTTCACCACTAAAAAAAAAAACTTTCACTAACTAACCAACTAACTTTTTCTCTATCTCTTCTTTATCTATCTAATTTCTCCACTTTTTATGTCCAAGTCCAAGTTTGATTTGGGCAAGCTCAGATTACCTGTTGTTTTTCTTTATTCTCAAGTAAACTTTTCCCTGATAAAGGAGGTAAAGTTTCGTGGAAATTTGGATACGTGAGTTAGTGTTAAATTTGCACAAATAACCTTTTCCACGTCGCTGCATCCAATATTAATGCGTCCTTAGTCTGATTGGAAAGTCCTCCTGTTGTTAAGCACCGAGTAGTTTTCCCCATATGGGTACTATCCACACTTCGCGCTTTTTTATTCATGCTTCTTTCATCACTTCGCAACCTAACGCAACCCTCATTGCGCCCAGACCTCCTTGATAGTACGGTATAGTGAGCCACGGAAGAAAGCCCTGTTAGGGGGCTCGAAGAAGAGGGTCCCATAAGAACACGAGCCGGAGACCTTGGAGAGGCGCCTATTAGAGTAGGCCCATTAAGGTAGGAGGGTTGAGGAGTGCAGTTATAGGCAGGTATTTAAGGCACTAAGGTACACACCCAATAGAGTTTAGACTATTAGTTGCTGTCACTAATTTGCAGAGTAGGAAAGGGGAGGATTACACCCCCCCCATTACCGACACCAAAATAAATTTCGTCAAAAGGCTCCCCCTGAGACTCAAGCCCAACGAAAGGAAGAGTCCTCCACAAGATGTAGCTCACCAGATATTTACGGACTTGCAGATCCCACTAATTAAGTGCCTTGAGTCCCGACAGGATTCATCGTGATCTGCCCTGAAAACAATGATGTCGAAAAACTCCTATCCTCCGCAAGCAGCATCACACTCAACAAACTAAACCTTAATGCGAAAAAAAACCCACAGATCACGTCCAATAAGTTAGTCGTGTGCAGGAAGGTTGAACCATGGGTAGGAATGAACACTCCTCAGGATATTAAGGAGAAGTTGGAAGCAAATCAACCGTGGCTGAAAACTTATGACGTTATAAAATTCAGGGACCATACTCACGTGTTTAAGATCGTCTGCGAGAACACCGAAATGGCTACCAAAATCATGGATAAAGGACTTATGGCCTTCTACACTAGAATCCCACAAACCAACATCTAGAGAGACTCATTCATAAATACACAGATATGCTTCCTTGTTACGAAATGGAAGACCATATAACGGCGGAATGTCCCCCAAAAGACCTCACAATATGTTCGGAGTGCGGGATGGAGGGGCACACCCACCGAACATTCCAGAGCACAACCAAACAGTGCATAAAGTGTAGAAGACCACATCAAAAAATGGCGATTTCATGCCCCAAAAGAAAAGACATAATAGAAAGAAAGGAGAACGAAGAGAGAATGAAGGGATAGAAGAACATGACATACGCCTCGGCGAAAAAAAATACAGTAAACAACCAAAAGGCAGAAACTCAACTAAGCATAGACGGAACATTGAATGTCGAGATACTGACCTGTATCTTGCACTCGCACATATTGAACATTGCCAACCCCAGAAGCTACGCAAACACCCTAAACGGAATGCTCAAGAACAACGGGTTAGAACCCATGAACTTTCCCAAGGATGTGGACTCGTTAGCAATATTTAAAGTGAAGATTAGTGACAAAACAACAAAAGCACTGGGCGAAGAAGCAAAACAGCAGGAGGAAAACAATGAAGACTCAAATACTGAGGAAACAGAAACGGATAGCAGCACGGAAGAATCCGCCCATGAGGTTAGAGTCACGAGAAGGAAAGCCCCAAAGAAAAGAAGATCTAGATCCAGCTCACATAAGACATCAACATAAGGGCAGCAGTCCCCGATCCCGTCGACATCACTATCGCATAAAGGAAAGGAACTAATCATGTGTAGACGAGAACAGAACGAGTGAAAGAAGGAGAAACGATAAACAAGACCTAAAGAGACGAACGAAAACCCCGAAAGGAATATCAAAATGGACAAATGTAAACTGGAAATACTTCAAATTAATACTAACGGTTGGATAGGTAAAAAATGCATATACGGAAATATCTTTAGAGAGCTAGACCCAGATGTCATTTTAATATATGACCACGTATTAGACCTAGAAACAGAAATATAAAAATATGGAATTATAACGTGGTACCAACAAATCCTTCAAGACAAAGACGCGACGGAGTAACAATTGCGATCAAAACGGAACTAGGCTATAAGACTCACCAAGGATTAACTGAATCTTATGCAGCAGAGATAAAATTAAAAATATGTAGTCTTATAATAGTCACGGGGTACCAACCCCAAGAAGAGACGGATTACCAATTGCCAACTTCACTAAGCTTTTTAATAACAGAAACTCAGTCATATTTATGGGAGACTTGAACACACACTGTGCTGAAAACAGATATAGAACGAACAACAACGCGGGCAGACATTTGAAAACGTTGCTGGACAGGAGAATGCTCCAAAGACTGGGGCCAGATTTTCCCACATATATACATAAAAGAACGACAAGCAAACCAGATATCTGTCTCGCAAACTTTAATTTGCCATTTAACTTTCACTTAGAACCGGTGGACACACCGCTCAGTGACCACATAGCTACACTTCTTACCATTAACCAAAATCCCATACAGAAGCCAGGTAAAAAATGGAAAGCCTATCATCAGGCATACTGGACAAAGTACAATGAAGTTTTAAGGAAATATGAACCAAGGACTTTCATCGAGGAGACTAAAGAAGAAATCGACGATGGCTGATTAGAACATACGAAAAAGCAGTACCATAAAGAGCCTTTAGAACGATCCAAATCTTCAGATGGTCACAGGAAATGATAAATAAAAATACGGAAATAAGACTTATCTCTGAACAAATACGGAGGGAAGAAATTAGTAGAGACCTATACAACAAACTAAGAAGAAATAAAAGAGAATTAACGCTAATGATAAGCGATAAGCAACAAGAATATTGGAACGACTAAGTCAGGAAGATAGATGTCGAAGAATCCCTGCAAAATTTTGGAAATGGGTAGATAGAATGAAAGAAAAACCAGCAAAGGAAAAGATCAATATAAAAGATGAGGGAGGGATACTAATTGTGGACGCAAGCGAGATAGAAATAGTTTTCAAAGAATACTGGAGAATCGTTTTTAGAATCAGCCCTCCCCCCCCCAAAAAAAAAAAATGACACTGATTTTGAGAACGTAATTCTCGGAGAACTCAACTAGACAACGGCCATGAGTCAACACTATGATTTGGTAGATATCGCGAGAAATAATATTGAGGGAAATGAAGCTAATTTATCCGTACAAGAACTAAAGGATAGCATAAACAGCTTCAAACAAAAAGCACCGGGAGTCTTAGGACTCACAAAGAAAAATTACACAGAAGCAACCAATAACATCTTGGAGGGATTGAAGAACCTATTCAATGCCTGCCTTAATACAGGCTACTACCCTAAAGACTCAAAAGTAGCAAAAATGATTTTTATCCCAAAGCCAGGAAAATCTCCACACATGGTTGAAAACTATAGACCAATATCTCTACTTGACTTCATCGTAAAAGTATATGAAAAGATTCTAAAGAAGAAACTCGATCAACATCTTGTGGATAATGGCCTGTACAACGAGTGCCGATTCGGGTTCCGGAAGAACAGGAGCACGGATATGGCACTCTGTTTAATTATGGAGAAAATAGCCAAGGTCAAAGTCGAAAAGAGGAGTGTGGACATGGTATGTAGAGACGTGTCCAAAGCGTTCGACAAAGTACGACAGAAAGGCATACAATATAAGATACTTCAGCTCGGATTAGGCAGTCAGCTGAAAAGGTTGCTATGCAACTATGTAGCTGATAAATACGCGTATATAGACATGAGTAAACACCAAGGGGAACCCTTTAAGCTGGAAGCTGGAGTTCGCCAGGGCGGTTGGCTAAGTCCTTTATTATACGCTGTATATACAGCGGACATCCCCCCTCTAATGAGGGACGGATGTATGAACATACAATTTGCGGATGATATCACTTAAGTTGAGGTGTCTCCATACAGGCACGCTTAATTTCAAGCAAGAGCGACGGCAAAAGAAATTCGAAGAATTAACGAATACGAACGCAAATGGGAAATCAGTACGAACAGAGATAAATTTAAAATAGTTCTCATATACAGAAGAAAAGTAGCAGATATCAACGTGGACAATGTAAGATATGGATACAGTAACGACTGTAAAGTAATAGATTTGACAATAACGAAATTTGGCTACACGAAACACGTAGCCGAGATAATACAGAAAGCAAAGAGAGGACTAGTACTCCTGTATAAATTAAGATATTTAAGCCGAGAGAATAAAAAAAAGATTTACAATGCGATTTTCATCCAACACTGATTTATCCAGCAATTGCAATGTGTACATTGTCAAGAACTAAATTGCTCGAACTGGAAAAGAGTCCAGTACAAAGCAATGTACCTAGTGACAAATACAAGAAGGGCAGAGATGAGAATGATAGAAGAACTACACAGAGAAGCCAACGTTGAGCCTTTAAACAAGACAATCATGAAGAGAGCAAAAGGAATCATCGAAAGGACGCATGACGAAATTAGAGATGAACTTTCAATGCAATTATAACTAGGAATAGACTGGAGGCCTCACTGACTCTTCCCAAGCAGGCAAGGATCGGTAATGAGGACGTAGAAGAAGAAGACATCTACACGTAACAGATGAAGGAGAGGGTAACAAAAACCCTTGAGGAACAGAAAAAGTGAAAACGAAAAGATAAAAAGGAAAACATATATTTAAGAATAGACAGTTATAATACAACATAACATAGGAGAAAAACAACAAACTCTACTTAAAAAGAAACACACTAATAATGGTTTGAACGCCAACTCTAAGTACTAGGTAACAAAAACGGAAAGCACAGACACCTAGATCTCAGATACTTCCTCTATAACTCTAACTCTAACTTCTAACTAATTTAAATAGACAGAGATTAACTTGACCTCCAAGCCTTTTGCGGCTCACCGCACGCCTATAACTTCCTTCCATTTTTCCTTAACTCCTGGTTACTGTCCTTCTTAACGGGCTCTAAAATTATACGTGGGTTGGTGATACACATCCCTGTATTAGCATCACGTATTAGATGTAGGGTCAAGACGATCTAGGTCATCTATTGAGCTTCTACTAGTTTCTTCGTATACTATCGCCTCCTTTGCTCTTCCTCTCTTTGCCATTCTCCTTTTTTCCCTGTTACCCTCTCACCGGTGCCACAAGGCACAGGGAGTTGGGGAATAGGAGGAGTCCAGGCTCTCTCAACCCTTCTCCTCACTTCTGGTCCCGACAGTGGGCCAGAAGGAAGGAGATGGGGCGGGATAGCTCTAGACGCACTAGCCCTTTACACTCTCTCACACCTTTTCTTCTATTTTATTTTATTCTGACTTGGGCTGCTATGGTTGCCTTAGCTCGTCTGATTCTCTATACTTTTGTGAAGATTGTGAAACTGCCTAACTTTATCTCGCGTTTGGTAAAACCTTATGGACAAGTTTTAGCAGTAATACCAAATAAATTTTCATTACGAATTTTTGTGAATTAAAAACTGTGAAAATTTTTACTCGCTTTCGTGCGCGTGTGGCAAGGAGTGAACTTGTATATCCCCTCCCCTTCCGAACTCTTCATTGAATCTCCTTAGTCGGACAACAACCTACAGGCATTTGAAAAGCGCCCTATATGAAAGGTAAAGTACCATTTGTAGATTATATATTTTGGACTGGGACACCATTCCTCAAACTCTTTTTGTTTTTCTTTTAAAAAGTGGTAATAAAAGTCTCTCTCAAAAACTACACACACGCACACCTCCAAACACTCACAATCACTCCGCGGGGTATTTTCTTCTGTTTAAGTTTATTCTTCCAATCCTTGTACATGAGGATATGGAGGGATAAATGAGGGAGACCCGGCGAATACCGATGAAGACTCTCTCCGAAGGCCCCAAGCCTGATCGGGAGAGGGTCTTCTCTAAAACTTACGGGGATCTAGGGATTGCCCTAGTAAGGATTATAGACACACACAATGGAAATGCGGCTATTTGCCTAAAGGAGAGTGCCTGCCACGTCCTCACCTTTCCTAAAGCAGCAGAATGCCTAAAAACGATCAACCTCAAGCCACACACTCCACCTCAAATAAAGACACACCGTAGCATTATCCTTCGCCACTTCGATCAATTGGTTTGGGGGCACAGCATTGAAGAAATTCATGCTGAAGTGGAAAAAAACACACCTGGGCGAAGGTAGCTGAAATTATTAAATTCAAGGAATACACACATGTATTCAAAATCGTCTTTTGTGATAGAGCAATGGCGATTAACGCCACGGAGGGAGGTATGCTCCTCTTTAACGTCCGTGTCTGCCCTGAGCAGATCGAACGTAAAGAGTTTATCGACCTCTAGATGTAATTCAAATACTACAAGTATGAGGAGCACAACACGACCACCTGCCCCAGGGGGAACGTTCTTTTATGCTCTATCTGCGTGTCGGATACACATTCTTCGAGGAGCTGCAAGAGCACCTCTATGAAGTGCCTGAATTGCGCTGGAGAACATAAGACGCTCTCCATGGCTTGCCCGGTCAAAAAAGAACTGTTGAAAAAAAGGGCTAATCAAAAATGACAAGACGAAGAAAATAAAGTGAATAGCACCTACGCCAAGGTTGCTAAAGCTGTTGTTGCGGAGTCTAAGGGAAATCCTATATATCTCCATGCCGAGAACGAGAACTCGACCAAAATTATGTGTTGCATCTATTATGCTCACATTGCAAATCTCTCCTCTCCGGGGTGCTTTGCAGATGAACTTAATAGAATGCTGACGCATAATGGTATGGAGAAGATGTGGGTTCCCCCAAACCCACGGTTGGAGGAGATTCTGAAGACTAGTCTCAAACCCTAGTGCGAGACTAGATGCCAGAAGTTTCACACCCCCAACAGCGGCCCAGCTCTCTCCAGGGATAGAGTATCCAGGCTCAGGCAGCAAAGGATGCAAGAAAAACAGAACAACACACAAACTTTACAAAATATCAACTCGATCACACACACACACAGGTAGATAATGAGGCTACGGTGACTGAAACTGTGAGACCCAAAGGGGAGGGCACGTTCTCCTCGCTCATGGAAAACCTCACAACCTCAGAGACGACCGAGATCGTCCTCTTCTTGTAAGAGGGAATCTAGGCACGCTTACCATTCAAGAAAAATTAACTTGAAAGTATTCGCTGCTGAAAGGTCCCGTTTCCCTAAGGAGATGGATGTCCTTGATGTGTCGGAAGGAGTATTTTCCGGAAGATACAAATGGGAATTCACCTCAGACGACTACTGCGAGAAACAAGTCGAGGAGGCTCTATTCCAAGGTTTGATCAAACTGGCACCTGACACCTTTATTACTCTAACGGACAGCGAATACAAGAAAAACCATCACGCAACTAAACACTCCACAAGGACATAAGCTCGTGAGAGAATAGGTCCAAAAACAACATGAGCGCACACAGGAATCTTTAGTGAA
Source organism: Ceratothoa steindachneri (assembly GCA_963969495.1). Taxonomy (NCBI): domain Eukaryota; kingdom Metazoa; phylum Arthropoda; class Malacostraca; order Isopoda; family Cymothoidae; genus Ceratothoa; species Ceratothoa steindachneri. The sequence continues at coordinate 69,802 of CAXAKS010000398.1, forward strand.
CTAGACAATGGAGACAGTCAAAATATTATATTTTAACTCTAACGGCTGGTAAACAAAAAAACACTATACGGTAACGTAATAAGACAATGCGCCATAGACGTTATATTTATCTCAGAACATGGAATGAATGACACAGACAGGCGAAAAGTTTTCCCCTACGAAGTCTTAACCCAAAATCACAGCAGAGAACGTTTCGACGGATGCACGATAGCTGTGAAAAGAGGTCTTGACTTCAAATCAATAAGTGGACTCAACGAGTCATACGTTGCTGTTGAGGTCCGTACGGCAGTGGGCCCCCTGGCCCTCTCAACATGGTATCAGCCACCAAAAAGAGGGTACTTGACCCTTCGCAACTTCCTGCAGCTTTGTTGTCACGGCAGAACCGTTATTTTTGACGGCGACCTCAATGCGACGAGTGCTGTCTCAGATTACAGGTCAACCAATAAAGCAGGCAGGAATCTTGAGACACTTATTGAAAGACAAATCATAAAAAAAATTAGACCAAACTTCCCCACATACATTACACACAGATCAGCCACAATACCAGATATAGTTCTCACTAGCACTATGTTCCCTTACAATTACTTCATTGAACCAGGTCCTCCTTTCTCCAGCGACCACCAGGCTATCCTTATTAAAATCTCGACCTCCCCAATTCAAGCGCCTATCCCAGAACGCAAGAACTACGCTCGAGCCAACTGGGAGAAGTATAAACGACTCCTCGAAAATTACAATCTGGCCCCTTAATTAATGCCTCTATATAAGAAATTGACGAGGAGTTGGATAAGATTAATGATAATTTATTAAAAGCCGATAAGGAAGCCATTCCCCAAGTTAAATATAAAACTCTTCCTGCCAATTTCTGGACCCCTTGAATGAAATTCCTTGCGAGGGAATATGGGGAACGGATCAATGAAGTGAACCTCACTGGCATCAACATCATTACACATAGACAAACACGACACATACGCCACGAATTAATAACACTTATAAGAGACTAACAGAATGTTCTTTGGAACAATTTGATAAACGGACGAAACATAGAAAACCACTTACGTACATTCTGGCAGACAGTAAAAAGACTAAGAGGCGAACAGCCACAAAAGACTATAAATCTTAGACGTGTCAATACCGAAATTACTGACGCGAAAGAAATCGAAAAGGAATTCAGGCTTTTTTGGGTATCTATATTTGAGATATCCTCAGAAGAGAATGATGACTTTGATTTAGACTTCGAAGACGGAATTATAAACGACTTGAACGACCAGATTCACACAACCCATCCTCACCATTGTGCATCGCAGGAAAGGGAAATGGAGGGACTCGGCGGTAGAATTACTGCCGGAGAACTCTTAAAAACCTTAAAATCCTTTCGTCATCGGGCACCAGGGCGTACAGGACTGACAAGGAAGAATTTTATTCAAGCCCCGCCTAATATCTTATTGGGGCTCATTAATATCATGAATGAGTGCCTGAGTGTCGGTTACTTCCCTGACCACTGGAAGGTAGCAAAAATGATATTCATTCCCAAAGCAGGTAAGCCACCGGACAGTCCAGCTAACTTCAGGCCTATATCTCTCTTAGAATTTGAAGGGAAAGTCTTGGAGAAGATATTGGCCAACAGGGTGAATTCGTTCCTCTAGGATAATAATTCTCAAAATAACCAGCAACATGGGTAGCGAAAAAAGCGAAGAACGGTCATGACGCTAGCCGTGATCACCGAGGAGTTGGCAAAAGTAAAATCAGAAAAAACGCCACGCAAATCTGTTACTACGCGACGTCAAAAAGGCCTTTAATAAAGTATGGATGAGAGGCCTGTAATATAAAATCCTACAACTGGGCCTCAATCCCATACTTGAAAAGATTCTATGCGTTTACATAATGGAGAGGAGGGCATTTCTGAGTATCAAGGGTTATAATGGCCCCGAGTTCGAGCTCGAGGCGGGGGTTCCTCAAGGCGGGTGCATAAGTCCCCTGCTCTACAATATATACACCATTGACCTTCTCCGACCTCTGACAGAAGGTTCCTTGTACATTCAATTTGCGGACGACATAAAATGATATTTACGACACATTATCGGAATGCAAATTACTTGGCACAGAGTACGGCGTTGGAAATCGAAAACACCAACTCTTTCGAGAGAAGATGGAAGATATCTACCAATGCACAAAAGTTCCGTGTAATTCCACTATTTCGACGGACCTTCGCAGACTTCCGTGTGGGGGATGCACGCATCACATACCACCCGGAGGGCACGCTTCTGGGACTCCGTATTATGGCTTGTGGATATGGGAGTTATGTAGCTAAAACTAAATCGAATGCACTGAGGGATTTGGTGGAACTTTTCAAGTTCCTAAACCTGAGTACCTCCAATATTTTAAGATCTATAATGCATACATTCTCAAGACCCACGTCCTTAAACTGCAAAAGGTCCAAAATAAGGCGGTCCATATCATAACAGGAACCCGAAGGAGAGAGCGGAGAAGGCAGAGTGAGGTCCATGGTGAACTGGGGATAACCGCCATAAACGTGTAGCTTCACCTGAGAGAAATTAAGATCTAGGAAAAAATACACCGGCACCGGCAAAGGAGGGAAGGTCGAGGGTAAGACAGATCAAGAAATCGTCAAAGACCTTTACTTTTTACCCATGGCGACTACTAGATATATTTTCTACGCAACCACGTATAGCCGACCCATGTCTGGCTAATACCTTCCCGCGGCCCCCTCATCGGGGCAAGGGAACTGAAATGAACTGAACTGCCATTCACGTAGTCGCGCTCCAACTATGTCGGTCCACTCTGATAGACATAATTGGAGACGTAAATGAAAGCAAGTTTGGGGATTAGCCCACTGTGGAACTATACAGAAGAGACCACCTGGTTACGCGGCGATGCTAACTGCTTTGGGTAAGAGTTCGCTCTAATCTCTGAGGGTAGTTTCTGGCCAGCACCAGAGGGAACACACAACCGTCCCTGTGTCTGTTGGAAGCAGCATCGATAACCGAACCCCAGACGGGGTGGCACCCCTAAGTGGTGGTAGTTGATTCGATCACTACCCTAGGCAAGGACAATAGCTTTAGAAATCAGCAACATTAACAACTACGAAAGAGATTGGAAGATAAGGAAGAAGAGGAGGAAATTTACAATAATCCCAATCTCGAGGAACAAAACAGATGAAAAATTGTAGTTGAAGATCAGAACTACAGATATCATAGTGAGGCCAAAGTTCTATGCCTCAGATTAACAAAAAGAGGCTACAAACAACATATAACGGAGAGGAAGAACAAGGCGATTCCGATTATTAACCTACTGTACAACAAAGCACTATCCTTTCACACCCACCATTAAAAAACCGCCTTCCCTATGAAATGAAGCTAAGCTGGTGCCCTTGGGTCTTTGGTCTCACTGAAAACAAACTGGCTGACCAAAAAGCTAAAAATGCTACAAAAAACTAACGAGAAATCATCTAACGGGCGCGCCACAAAGATTATATAAATCAAAATAAGAAATTAATCTTCTTCAAATGGAACACAGACTGGCTTACATATGGCCACTCCCACCTCAAGAACATTAAAAGGGGAACAAACAACGGCCGACAACAAAAATAAAAAAATAGGGGACAGGAGGAGAATGATTGGACGGATACGGCTGGGCTACTCTTGGCTTCCCATACCCACCGTTTTTCAAAAATAAAAATCACAATTGAGACGAAAGAATATCCATCAGACACATGCTAATAGACTGACTACTCTACAATAGCCAGTGGAGCCGCCTCCTAGAATCAAGAGCAGCTCGACCAAACATCCTATTAGATGACTACTTTAATAAGCAACCTAATTAAATATTTAAACGAAACCAATATTTTTAAAGATATAAAATCAAAGTTCTTTTAATTCATTTGGATCATTCGCGTAAATTAATCATACCATTCCATTTTTGCTCCATTTGGACTCACTTCAATTCATTGCCCCATCAGCACCCTCATCAATTTACTCCAATCACCTGTACATAGTCATTTCAGCATCCATCACGGTTCCCCGCTCAATTTATCATTCATTTTTAACCAAGATTTTAAATTTATATAGTTAGTCTATTCTTTAAAACATTAAATAGAAATATTATGGAATAAAGTAAGCCCGAATAGACCTGATTAAGCTTGAAGGTGGGATATAAACCGTTCAAACAACAGTAACAACAAAAACCATGTTCTGGTGTAATTTGAAGGTGTGAGAGAGTACTACTAGTAGTATTATGTAAGAGTAAACTACTAGGTAGCCTAGGACGCACTAGAAAATAACATCGTAGCGGCTTGGAGGCGCGGGGCGGCGAGTTAAAAGCCGGCATGCATTTTGTCACGTAGACACTCCCGGCAAATGTTATACATAAGACCCCCTGGCGCGAAGAAACTCAGAGCCGATAAAAATTTGGTACAGAGAGGACCTCCTATTACCTGTACTGCCTTACTAGACCCTTGCCAGTACTTGTCGCCATTACCTCAGCCGCTGCACCTGTTGCAAGCTCCCGATTTACTCGTCTCTGTAACGACCCTCCCATGTTTCGAGGACCACCACTATCTGTGTATTACCTCACTACTTCCGTGACACTTATTTGGAGTATTTCCTTTCATCCTGCCCCCAATTCTTTGATTCTCGTTATTGAGACCTACAGTTACTTAAAAGGGACTTAAGACGGGGTTATATTCCTGTACTGATTATCCGGAGTAGCAGTGCTTAATTTATAACAACGTGTTTATCCTGACACATATCTGAGCACCTTCCTGTTGGACCTCTTAATTTCTAATTTGGCTGAGAGAACTTAGTTCCTCGTCTTGCCTTTACATAGTAGTAGTATGCGACCTGCTCTCAGAAAAAAGGGAAGAAACTACAGATTGTTTAACAGATTTGTCGTGGCAATAGAAATAATGAATATAGGCATAAAAGTTGGTTGGCTTTAGATATTTTGACATCAAGAAATGGCAGTCAGTTGTAAAAAGGGTGTGAGTATTGTGTAATTTTTCAAAGAATAACATTTTATCCACATTAGTTGGTAGTATCTCTGATGCTTACATTATTACTTTTGGCGATTTTGTTCAAATAATTCAAGAGGTTGACTTCTCCAATAAGCAGGCGCTAAGTTAATAGCCTTTTCACTAGAGTTTCTGTTGATCGAGCCCTTGATGTCACCATTAAAAACCAGCCTTTGTCGAACCTAACATTGTCCTTACAGTATAACAAAATTGTAAAGTTGATTGGTTTGTTCGCTACAGACATTGTATTTAAAGCGGACGAATGCTTCTACAGACAGAAATAGGTAAATTAAATGGTGTGACAATTTTATCATGTTTGCAAATACGGAGTTTTACACTTCGGAAAAAATAATTCGAAATTTAAATACGACATATATGCAAGGTACCGAGCTCATAGAAGTAAAAAGAACAAGTAGTTCTAGGAGTTAAAATAATTACTAAATTAAATTTCTCTACTTATTACAAGCAGTTAGAAGCAAAGCAACTAGATTCGCATAATTTATAAAGCAGTCCGTCTTAACACGAAAAACGGACACTAAGTTAATACAACATTGTCGTGGTATAGGAAGCACCCCACACCGGGACACTAAACATTTAAATGTCGTGGTATAGGAAGCACCCCACACCGGGACACTAAACATTTAAATGTCGTGGTATAGGAAGCACCCCACACCGGGACACTAAACATTTAAATGTCGTGGTATAGGAAGCACCCCACACCGGGACACCAAACATTTAAATGTCATGGTATAGGTAGCACCCCACACCTTGACACCAAACACTTAATGTGGTTCGTATATGGAAGGACCGAGTGATGGAAGGATGTTCGTATGTATGGGTTGTTTACGTACTACTCATTGATTAACGTGATATCTCTCTAAGAGTGCTCTATATAATTTTGATTATTATTATCTAGGGTCTTGACTTCTTTAAACTTTAAAGGTTCCCTGTGCCAACGTAGCGATTCGAGGAAGAATAAACAAAATTGTTAAAACAAACTAAAACTTTAATTAAAACACAAAAACAAAATAAACGAACCACAGAAATGCTACTAATTTAAATACACAATAAAGACTTCAATAATTTCTCCGTAAGGCTTTCTAACTTGACCTACTTGACATTATAGTCATGGTTGACACACCACTCACTTCAATTTAAAAATTAAAATGCTAACGGCCTTTACTGGCCGCAACTACCTTTGTGGATACCCCTTGGAACGGGTTTGAGTCTGACCTTGAACTAAATGAGCACTTTACCTCGGGAATGTTATTGGCTCCAAGACGCGTGCCGACCGGCCAGATGGAGGTTGTCGACGAATAACTTGAAAGCCACCACTAACTTTGGCGAGTGTGGCAGCTGGGGTCGACACGCTTTCGGCAGGAAGGGATATCACCACGGGATAGTGGAAGAAGGTTCCTTTCTCCCCTTGGGATTACTCTGAGGAGTAATTCGCACTGTCTAGCGATGCGCTAAGGTTTGAATACCTTGGCTCAGAGGAGTGCTGGAGGGAGTGTACTCGGGGGGGGGGAGCTGATCTTCTTCAAAGGCAAAGCCTATCTCTGTGCTTTAGAAAGCACCAGGATAGGCGAGGTCTCTCTGACGAGAGTAAGTGGAACTTGGTTCTTAAACCAAGTTAACTTAGAGTTCGGTGTGACCACCGGAGAACGGGCTTGAGAAGAAGCTTCTTCTTCTCCGTTTAAGAAGTCCTCAAGGGCGAGGAGTGTACTCGGGGGGTCTTCTTCAAGGGCGAAGACTGTACTCGGGGGATCTTATTCAAGGACGAGGATAGAGGAGGGGGGTTTCTCTGACGAGAATAAGTTGAACTTGAACAAGTTAACTTAAAGTTCGGTTTGATAACCAGGAACTAGCTCGAGGATGAGCTGTTTCTTAGTTCCCTTGGTAGCCTGGCCTCTCTTGCAGTGGACTTCGTAGCCTTGTTGACTCACGGATTCTACCTCGTTTTTTCCAAGAGTTTGTCATTTATACCTCGTCACCCCACTGGGGTAGGGGTAGGAGGGCTTGTGGAGGGGCCGCAGGAGGGTTCTTAGTCCAACGGTTTTTCTCAGCCAGTCTTTCCTTGGCTCCTGCTGGCCTTCGAGCTTGAGGGAAACGCGTCTACAATTTCTTTCTCTAGGTGAAATTGAATACACTCTCGTAGGGGAGATCTTGCAGTTTAAAACCGTTCGGCATTTCATAGAGAGGAGTGGCGAGGGGCTGTGTTTACGAGTTCGACCCACGGTGCCTGGCCTGGATGTTTTTGCGGTCAACGTCCCGTATCTTAATTGGGAGAGAAGGGAGAGGGGCGATTCCCTTAAAAACATATACACGTTGTTAATCAGACTTATGTTAGATTATGATAAATATGGGTTGAATATATGGTGTTGCATTATTATAATCTATTTAATATTATTTTTCTGTAAAAAATAAATGTTTGTATCTTTTCCAATTCCAGAAATTGTTCCTTACAAAGAAAAGCGTCTTCTGGATCCCTGACACTTTAAAATGAACGCAAAGTTCCCCTCCTGGTAAAGTCTCAGCTTTAGAATCGGGTTGCCTCAAGTGCCACGTTTCCTCACGACTAAAAAGAAACAGATGTGAAGGCTTCAACGTGCTGAGTAATGCAGTGGGGCTTTTCAACAAAGGTCTCAAGTCGAGATGGGCTGCGAAGAAGCCTCATCTCACCAAGAAGAACCTCACTGAGAGGCTCCACTTTTTCAGGAAATATAAAGAATGGACTATTGAAGAATGAGGCAAAGTGATAATCTCTGTTGAAGCTCCTTTCCACTTGATTAGACCTTCTAGGGTATACCGAGCTAAGAGGAGAAAAGGGGAGAGCTTTCATGAGTCATGTGTTGTGCATATTGTGATGCATCCGGGCACTCTCGATGTAGGTCTGGCGCTACCTCTCTTTAAGGAAAGTGGAGTACTAAGATTTTGCCAAGGAACACTGCTATGAATACAAAATGTACGAAAACGTAGCTTCATTTTGCCCTTTTCCAAAATGTTCAGGACCAATTTAGGGATGATAAACTGTATTTTCGGTATGATTTCCGCATCTTGTCACAGAGCAAAGGCAATAAAAGTTTTTGGCTTGGAAATAACATCGAACTTTTGAGTCCTTAGCCCGGCACTTCGCCAGATTTGAATCCAATAGAGAATTTGTGGGCGATAATCAAACTGGCAGTTTTTTAACAGAAGCCATGCAATTGTGACCAGTTGCGGGTTTTTATTGATCAAAAAATGTGCAATTGCGAGGGGCGAACCAAGTAAACATTCATTTGAAAATTTTAAACGGTTCACACATTAAACCTTATAAATGGGAATACAAACTTCCCGCTTTGTATTATACCTCTTTCGTAAATAGGAAAATAAACTTCCCGCTTTGTATTATTTCTCTTTCGTAAATAGGAAGATAAACTTCCCGATTTGTATTATTTCTCTTTCGTAAATGGGAAGATAGACTTCCCTCTTTCTATTAATCTCTTTCGTAAATAGGAAGATGGACTTCCCGCTTAGTATTCTCTCTTTTGTAAATGGAAAGTAAGACTCTCCAGTATGCAGTATTATATCTTGTAAATAAAGGAACAAAAATCCCACTGTACTTGATCAGTGAAGGAGCCCTCGAAACCGTTGCATCCTGTTCCGGCTAGTGAGGTAGAGGAAAATGTGAGAGACCTTTTTGGAGTACAAATCATGCGGGTCACAGAGAGCGACATTTTTTAGTCGGTGCTACTTGGGAGCTTCTGTTATTTTCCTTGTAAGACCTCGTAGGAAAATGTTCACGCCACCGGCGTCTCTTACCAAAATTTTACCTCCTTTGCCGAGAATACACATTGAGTATCGTGTGCTGGATCCGAGCTCTGATTGAGTGCTTATAAATTCGGAAAATGAAATGAAATGAAAGGGAAAGTGGGAGAAAAAGTTTTAGATCTCTGTGCCCCCCCCCCCTAAAGACTGAAATAAAGTCAAAGGCTTCAAAGTTGATCAAGTTGGCTTGTGGACCTACGTTAAGCAGGTCCACAAGCCAACTTGATCAACGTGGGACCGGGACACGGTGTTTTTATGTTTTCCTAGCTTATAATTGTTACGATTTGCTGTACCGTTCCCAGGTGTTAGTGTTTGGCCCATCTTTGAATAGCGGTAAAGAAGGATGATGATTGAAGTGGAAGGAAGTTGGAGATCTGCAGAGATGTGCTAGGTGCGTGGATATAACGCTAATCTCTGTAGTATAAACTAATTTTAGAGTTAAGTTCAAAATAAGTTAGAGTGAAAGTGTGGAAGTTTGTTTATTTATGTGGTTGTTTTTTTATTATGTTATGTGTGCATGAGATAGGCGTTCAAACCGTTGTTAGCGTTATTTGTTTTCCTGCTATGTTTATAACTCGAGTTTCTATGATTTTGGTAGCATAATTCTCGTATCTGTATCTGTTGTGTGGGTTCATGTTCCTTGGTTATTTATTTGTTTAATTCTCTTCTTTATTCATGTTGATTTTCCTTTTTCGTTCATTTTCACTTTTTGGTTAGTTTTGTCATTTCTTGTGGGTATTAAGTTGAATCCGATGAGTTTGTCATTATTCTGGAAAATTTTTGTCACAATCGGGTTTCCTTATTTGGTTTATACGTAAATCTCCTCCTCTTCCCTTTGGTCCGAAATGTTTTTAGCACCAGGAAAGAGCATATGTTGTCTCCATCTTGCCCCTCGTGCTATTTGATTATTTAGTTCCTTTCCTATTTCTTCTTGTGTTTTTCCTATGAATTTTTTGGCTCTTCTTGCAATTATTTTGTTTAATGGTTTTATTTTTGCTTCCATGTGTAAGAGTCTTTGTTTTTTCCTCTCTAATCCTGCGTGTTCGTAATTTTGTATAGTGCCTTATTCTGTATACGTTGCATTCCTACTAGATTCCTTCTTGAAACCGTATACATGGCAATTGTTGGATATATCAAGGTAGGCTGTATCATGGCCTGGTAGATCTTTTTCTTATTTTTCATATTTAGATTTCGGAATCTGTAGAGTAAAGTTAGCATGTCTCGTGCTTTGTTTATTCTTTCGGTCACGTGTTTCTTGTAACCATTTTTAGTAATAGTTAGGCTTAAAATCTTGCCTTCACCATTATACCTGTATCGCTCTACATCTAATTAAACGTCGAATAGTGTTTTGCGATACATAGATATAATTTTAAATTTATCTTTATTCGTTTTAATTTTCCACTTTCGTTTATACTCGTTTAGATTTTCTATTTATGTTGCCGTTACTCTGGCCTGCATCTGAGGGTTCCGATAAACACAGGGAATTAATTGAGTGAAATCTTCTGGGGTATTGTATGTTCATACAGACCTAGTTCCTGGGTGGGGAAATGTCTGTAGTATACACTGAGTATAGCAAGAGACTTAAAAACCCTCCCTGAGAGAGGCCCACATTAAGATTGAATCTTTCACCTTGGGAATTCCCTGTGTCTATGTATACCTATCTTTCCATGACGTAGTCGTATAAAATTCTTTCCAAATATTTGTTCATTTACAGATTTAGAATTTTATGTTGTAATCCTCTTTGCAAGGATTTATCGAATGCTTGCGATACGTCCGGGCATACAATATCCATACTGCATTTCTCTCCTTTCACTTCACTTAATTTTCTGTAATCACGCTGAGGGACATCTTCGTATTCCTGTTCTTTCTGAAGTCGAATTGTTGATTGTTCCAGAGATTGTTTTCTGTGAGATATTCATTTAATCTTGTGTTCATGACTTTTTCAAACACCTTCCCGAGGAAGTCGAGAAGGGATATAGGACGGAGGTTTTCGAACTCCAAAGTTAGTTTTTCCGGCTTCGGTAGTAATATCAATTTGGCTATCTTTAACTCATCGGGGAAGTATCCCGTGTTTGTACAGGCATTAAACACGTTCCTTATCCCTTCGAGTATATTATCCGGTGCTTCTATATACCTTTTACTGGTGAGCCCCGATTTGCCAGGGGCCTTCTGTTAAAAATTTGAAAGGGTGTTCTTTAATTCCTCGATTGTGATTTTTGGCGATAAATCCATCGTTCGTATATCGTTCCTCTTGTACCTAGTGGAAAGTCCTCTCAATCCGTTTATTTAGTTTGTCAAGTATTTGGTTTTAGATGTCTCTATCGTAGATTTTGTTTTTCTCTTCGCCGATGTTGAACACTTCTTTCCAGTGTTCCCTGAACAATTTTTCTATCTCGCGTTCATCTTGGGTTAATTTCCCGTTTCTGTCTGTCGTAGAATTGCTCATAGTTTGGTCCAATAATTATTCTAGTCCTTGATCTGGACACCCTGCTTTTGTTTAAGTCGATGGTATTGACCCTATAACTCAATCCTACGATCATATATATATATATATATATATATATATATATATATATATATATAGGTAGGCTCTAATTCTTACTGAACGTGCGAAAGCTGGTTAGAGGCGTGTTGCGCGGTAGCCAGGATTCTCACTTTAAAAGTCCCACTTGTTACTGGGGGGAGGTTTGTGATTGTTGAATTCTAAGAGTGCATAATACAGATTGGATAAATTAGCCGAAGGGATGCTTAATTAAAGTCTTGCCAAGGGTAAGTCAAAAGGAAGGAGCCACAAATAAACACACGTACTCAAAATAAACTTTACTTTACACAAATATAATAATTAGCAATAGTTAACAGGCAAAATTAAGGATTAAATATTAAACACTGACGTTAAGCGTCTAGATTTATAATGACTCAATGGGAGTATCAATCACAGGTAATTAATTAGGTAATTTAAGAATAAAGGGACAGTGGGTTTACAGATTACCATTAATTGTGATGGATTGGAGAGACGACTACTCAGGTCCAGACGAGGTGGTTTGGGTGGCGTTAACACGAGTTCTCGGGGAGAGGGAAGATAAGACGACGGGTTCGGGGCTACTGGCGGCAGTTCCGGTTAGGTGACTCCTAACTGGATTTGACACTAACAAATAGTAACTTCCAGTAACTATTTGGATGTTCCTTTTCTTACTCAAGTTACGTTGAGCAACAGAGCGTACTCTTCTAGTCACAGACTCTGCGGGGCGGGATTTACTTCCAGGAACTCTTTGAGACAGCGACCAAGTTGACCCGATGGCGCGTTGGTAGTCGATACGTTACGGCAACAACTCTCGTTCAACGTGAGGATTACGCGAGTAGATTTGGGACACTGCTGTAGAGGGGGTAACGGCGATGTTATTTATATCGCGGATTGTGGGAAATCGAGAGAGAGAGATCCCATTCACGACAATTCGCTTATCGCAGCGCCTTCTGGAAAATCTCCTTGGTATCATAAAGAAAGCAAATAAGATTTCAGCTTCTTTGTTAGATAGGCGTTCTTTCGTCTGACTTCCTGTCGCCAGTTGGGGGAACGGTGGGGGAAGATAGAGAGGAGACGAAGGTCAACTCAAACGACAAATTTATTTTGTTTCCACGATTGTCTGGCGGCATGTAAGTATGTACGTTCCATACCCTCACACTGTCCTTAATCTTTATTTATTCTTTTCCATTCTTTTTATCTTTTTCCAAAATTCTTAGGGCAATAGCTCGTTGTCAATATTTTCAACGGCTATGTCCCAATATTCTCTTTGTTTATCCAGCTTGCCTCCAATTTCTTCTAAAGTAGCTTCATTTAGTCTGTTTGGCGCGTAGTCAATCAATTCTTG
>CAXAKS010000399.1:0-27288 GCA_963969495.1 Ceratothoa steindachneri
ATTGAGAGAGAGTAACAAGGAGTAACAAGGAAAGTAAGTACCCTAGGAGACCTTACGGTCCATTCAAAGAGGGTACCTTTGGACTAGCAATTGAGCGGGCACATGGCTGCTCAATTGTTTTGCGTCCATAAACGGCCACTTTTCAAGACTTTGTCTAGTCTTGACTTGAACTGGTCAACAGATTCACTGTTGACAACTTCCACTGGAAGTGCGTTCCACTTACCGCAGATACTGTAGGTGAAAAAGTTTCCACACAGATTGCGGTTGTAACGCTTCAGTTCAAGTTTGAAGCCGTGATTGCGCGTTCTGTTCTCACTCAGTGTGAAAATATCCCGGTAGTCAACATTGTCGAACCCTCGAAGTATTTTGAAGACTTCGATGAGCTGACCACGCAGTCTACGGGTTTCCAGCGAGAACATATCTAACTCCCTTAGTCTATCCTCATAACTTTTATGTCGGATAGAGGGAATCAGCTTGGTTGCCCTGGCTTGTACGCGTTCCAATCTCGCGATGTCCTTTCGCAATGAAGGACTCCAAAATTGTACGGCATACTCCAGGTGCGGTCGGACAAGTGAGTTGTACAGGCACAGTACAATCTCCTGGTTCCGATAACCAAACTGGCGCTTAATATAGCCTAGCATCCTTTGGGCCTTTTTCTCCGCCTCCATGCACTGTTTCGAGAACTTGAGGTCACTAGTGATTGTTACACCCAAGTCATTCTCAGTGTCGGTGGATTCCATAGCAGTGCCCTTAAGGATATACTGAGATTGGGGGTTTCTGTGGCCGATATGCATCACTTTGCATTTGCCCACGTTAAAAGGCATTTGCCACGTGTCCGACCACTCCCCAATCTTCCCAACATCTTCCTGCAGGCGGGCAGTATTTCCATAGAGAGAGAAGTGGGTAATGTGTTATCATGAGTTTCAAATGAATTAAATTTCTACATTCAACTTACGAGTAATTTTTACACCTCAACATTTTACATTATAATGAAATTTTACAATCCTTATTGAATTATATACAGGTGCTTAATATTGTCATTTTCTTTAGCATTCTCTTCATTTTATTTGATCATATGTACAGATTTAAATTGATTTGAACACTTAACTTTTTCTTATTCTAAATTATCATATGATTATTTTACCTTACATGAATTAATTTTACCAGTCTTCCTCTAATAATAAAAGCAATGCTATTTCACACTTTTTCTTTTATATCAATGGAAATATTTAAGCTTGTATATGTTTGGACATATGTGAAAATTATAATGGTAATATCTGAGAATCATCTTTTAATAGGTGTCAAAGGCCGCTGTATTTTCTATTTATTGCCTAGGGCAATGTTTCTTTTATCAAATCGCTTGACAATTTAATTTAAATTGCAAGACACCAGTTGAAAGGGGTTAAGTGGTAGCATCTCAAGAATTTCCTGATGAGTGATTTGTTCTTAAATGCTTCTTAAGATAATATATGGACTTGCATTGATAAGGACAGCAATTGCATTTGAAAGGATTTATACTAGAGTGTGAGATTAAATGATATTGAAGATAATGTTTAGATGCTGATCGAAAGGAACAAGAACTGCATTTGAATGGTTTCTCACCTGTGTGAGTTTTTTCATGTTTCTTAAGACTCCCCATTTGTGCTGCTTGATAGGGACAGTAACTGCATTTGAATGGCTTCTCACCCGTGTGAGTTCGTTCATGTTTCTTAAGATCCCCACTTTGAGCTGTTTGATATGGACATGAATTGCATTTAAATGGTGTTTCACCTGTGTGAGAGCTTTCATGCATCTTAAGATTCCAAAGTTGGATTGCTTGATAGGGGCAAGAAGCGCATTTAAAAGGCTTCTCACCTGTATGAATTCTTCTATGTTTCATAAGATTCCATCTTTGGATTGTTTGATAGTGGCAGGAAGTGCATTTGAAAGGCTTTTCACCTGTGTGTGTTCTTATATGTTTCTCAAGATTCCCTTTAGTTGCTGTCTGATAAGGGCAGGAAGCGCATTTGAAAGGTTTTTCACCTGTGTGAGTTCTTTCATGTATCTTAAGAACTGACATTTGTGCTGCTTGATAGGGACAGGAACTGCATTTGAACGGTTTCTCACCTGTGTGAGTTCTTTCATGTGCCTTAAGGACCCCAATTTGTGCTGTTTGATAGGGGCAGAAACTACATCTGAAGTGCTTCTTATCAGTGCAAGACTTCTTGAGCTTTTTTCTTCCATTGAACAAAGGTGCTTCAGAGTTAGATTGTGAGAAAAGACCAGGTTCAACAAAAATAGAAGTTGGATCTCGCACCTGAAAATAAACAATAAATTTATTGTGAGAGAAAAAGAATACTAACCTCGGGTAATTGTCATTTTCTGTCCATTATCTGAATTTTACTATCTGGTCAGCTACCTCATATTCAGAATGTGTCTCATCCACAGGTGAAAGCTAGATTGCCCAACTTGTTGTAGTCCCATCTTTCTATACTTTAGATTCACAATACACAATCCTCATCAATTAGGATAGAGCCACCAAGATAAGTTAAGCAAAGGAAACTAATAAAATTAATTTAACAAATAATAAAAGAATAAAGGAAAATGCATAGGTATCTCTACTCCCTGATAGATCAACAGCAATTCAAAAAGTTTTATAGTAAGGTCTCCTTTGATGATTTCCTTTAAAGACAAGCATGAACTTACAATTAGGATGTCTTTAGACTACATTCAAATGTAAAAAATAATAAAAAAGCAAATGGCCGACAAACAAAATAAAACTAAAAGGTAAAACAAGCATTTTTTCCGTGCCTATCTGGCCACAAGCTACTAGGACATGTCACTGTAATCATCTTATAGACTAATTCTAGGCTAAATTAAAGAAACAAAGGAACAAATAAAAAACCAAAGAAACAAAAATAAAAAAGGTAGCACTTTTCGCCATCAGGCGGTGATTATAGTACATGTAGGTATAACGCTTCTATTTGAGGGCTGTCTCACACTCAGTTGACTACCACGGAAGTGGGTGGCATGCAAAACGCCTAAACATTCTAGGAATGTTATTTAGGCCTATGGCAATGAGGTTGACAAAGAAGAACTTGATGGCCTCATCAAATGAACTAAACACCTTGACTGGTACAGAGAATTCAAAGCACCACTCCCACTCTTAGAAGCACAAATGAAATAGTTTCTCAGTTGGTAGCATACTACTCAAATGCCGGAGGAGAAAAGCATAAAAAACCATGGCACAACAAGGTAGAAGTCCCTTACATCCTTTTTGCCTTATGTGGGAATGCACACAGATTTTTTAAAAATTTTATAGAGCCCATCTGGCAACTGACTACTTGGACATAAGTCACCGGAAACACGACAGCCTAGAACTAGGCTACTTTAAAATAAAAATATGAAAACATAACAATGATAAAAATGTGAAAAACTTAACAATAAGAAAACAATCTCCGGCCTCGGGGGGAGGTCCCCCTCACCCTGGTGCAGGAGCGTGCAACCTACAAAGAAAACAATAACAAACCAAAAAAAGGAACCTTCTTAAATAAAAGGGAGAAGCCCGGCCTCCCCCCAAAAGTTAACATGTCAATGTGTACGAACTCATCCCGAGAAAAGGGACAAGCGATAGCGACCTCGCCCATTCCGGTACCGGGACAGGTATCGTGCGCGAAGATCACCCAGACTGGGACATTCAACAAGAATGTGCCTAACAGTCTGGGGAACGACGCAGTCGTGGCAATAGGGCGCTGGCGAGCGCTCCATCAGATAGCGATGCATCACACGAGTGTGCCCGATTCGGAGACGACAGAAAGCGACCTGAAGCCGTCGCAGTATTGGGGGATAGGTCCATGGGATTTTTTTATTATTTTTTTTTTAAGAGCTCATCTGGTGACTGCCTACTTGGGCATTCGTCGCCGTATTAAAACTGGCCTGGTTTTAGGCTACTTTGAAATAAAATTAAAGAGAAAAAAAACAACACCCCAAAGAGGGGGAAAGGAAGCAAGCTGGTGCGTCGGGGAGAGGTCCCCCCGGTGCAGGAGCGTGCAACTAAAGGAAAAAAAAAACAAAAAAAAACAAATGCAAAAAACAAAACAAAACAAAAAGCACAAACCTTGCTTAAATAATATGGAGAAGGCCGGCCTCCCCCAAGAAGTCAACAAGTCAATGTGCACAAATCTGTTCCGAGTACAATGGACAGGCGGTAGTGACCCCGGCCTCTCCGGTACCGGGACAGGTATCGTGTGCGAAGATCCCCCAGACTGGGACATTCGACAAGAATGTGCCGAACAGTCTGGGGGATGACGCAGTCGTTGCAATAGGGCGCAGGCGAGCACTCCATCAAATAGCGATGCGTCACACGAGTGTGTCTGATTCGGAGACGACAGAAAGCAGCCTGAAGTCACCGCGGCATTGGGGGATAGGTCCATGGGAACAGTCGCGGCGCAATGGCACGCAACTTCAAGTTCCCTTCGACCGTCTTCCATCTTCTTTGCCAAGCAGTCTGAAGAGCTGCCCGTATTCCTGCCATGTAGTCGGTGTGAGGAAGAGCCAAACGCTGGTCCGGTCGCAGGACTCTTTGGCGGCCTCATCGGCGCGCTCATTCCCCGCAATTCTTACATGTCCAGGAACCCAGCAGAAGATAATTTCGACATCCGCCCGGCTCGCCAAAACCGTGGCGTCACGGATAGCGCGAACCAGGGAAGGCGGAGATTCCAATGCCCCGAGAGCACTCAGGGCGCTTTGTGAGTCGCTATAGATCACAATCCGGTGTCCGAACCGGGCACATCGCGTAATCTCCCGTACCGAGTGGTGTATTGCCACCAGCTCGGCCGTGAAGACAGACGCAGCGCCTGGTAGAGTCCCGCTGACTTCAAACAGAGGGAATACGGCGTGGAAGCCGACCCCCTCTTGGGACTTGGAGCCATCCGTATACACTGGCACGGTTCCAGCGTGACACGAGGTGTACTCCAAAAAGGCAGAACGCAATACTCCAGGGGCTGTAGAAGCTTTGGGAGCAGAGGCATGGCGACAAATAGCCAAATGTGGTACCCTCCAGGGTGGCGTGCTGGGAAGAACCAGGGGCGACACCGGCCCGAGACTATATCTACCTCTCGAAGGAGTTTCCTGGCCCAAAACCCAAAGGGCTTAGGGTATGACTGGCGTCTCTCGGCGGCCGAGGCACCATCGATATCAGCTGCGGATGCAGTGAGAGCTGTTGGCGATTGAGGGAGGCGCCGGGCTCGCGCGTACAGGCGAGTGATGCACTGCACGCGGCGCAGAGCGAGTGGCATCTCCCCAGCATCGACCAACAGACTCTCAATGGTGGAAGTGCGGAAGGCACCGGTCGCAAGGCGAAGGCCGGTGTGGTGGATCGAATCCACCTTCCGCAATAAACGCTCGGCTGCGGATGCATAAAACTCGCATCCGTAGTCGAGCTTCGAACGAACAAAGGATCGATAAAAAAAGTAAGGCAGTAGCCCTATCAGCGCCCCAAGCGCTGAAAGTCACGGAACGGAGAATGTCCATGGCGCGGGTACAAGAGACCCTAAGGCTGCGAATATGAGCCTCCCAGGTGAGGCGTCAGTCGAATACAAGACCAAGGAAACGATGCGACTCAACCACATCCAGGCGCACCCCATTAAGAAACAAATCTGGGTCGACAGAGTGCACCACCTTAGTCTTGGCCAAAGAAAACCGAAACCTGTGCGCTTCGGCATAGCGAGAGACGCAGTTCAATGCCTGTTGGAGTCGACGCTCCAGAGTTGGCATCTGGGCCGCGCCAAAAGAGATCGAAAGGTCGTCCACGCAGAGCGTAGCGAGAACATCTTCCGGCAGCACCGAGGTGATGCCGTTGAAGCTCAGGGCAAAGAGTGTGACACTGAGGACACTTCCCTGCGGCACACCCTCTTCGTGCTCCTTTGGGCCGGAGAGGGCTCCCCCCAACCGTACGCGGAATCGACGATCTCGCAAAAATTCAGATATAAACGTTGGGAGGCGTCCCCTCGCTCCCATCGTGTGGAGAGTCTCCATGATACCGTTTCGCCATGCGGTATCATAGGCCTTCTCCAGATCTAAAAAGACCGTGGCGTAGTGCTGTCTACGAAGGAAAGCCTCGCAGACGGCATTTTCCAGTCGGAGCAGAGCATCCGACGTGGAGGGGAACTTGCGGAAGCCGCACTGTGCGGAAAACAGATGGCCTCCACTGTCTAGGAAAAAGGCTAATCTAACATTTACCAATTTCTCCATCAACTTGCACACGCAAGAGGTTAGAGAAATTGGGCGGAAACCGGTCGGAGTAGAGTGATCTCTCCCCCCGGTTAGCGAAAGGCGAGCATAGTAGCGATTCGCCAGGAGTCTGGGAGAAGACCTTCCACCCAGATACTGTTGAACAAATCTAACAGAAAGGTCATGCCTCGCTCACCCAGGTGTGGAAGCATGGCGTACAAGACATCGTCCGGACCATGGGCGGTGTCCGCGCACGAAGCGAGAGCGGAACACAACTCACTCACAGTAAACTTGTCGTTGAAGGGTTCTCCGCCTGTGGAGGCAAAGTCCAGCCGGCAGCCTTCCGCGACATCACGACGTGCATTGAATGCTGGCGGAGCAACATCACGGCTAGAGAATGCGGAAAAAGCGATCGCTATGGATTCCGCCACGGATTCCGCGGGGTCTTGGAAAACGAGAGGGGGGTCCTGCGAGAACTTGCCCCGAATCCTTTTGACTCGCTTCCACACCTCAGCTAAAGGGGTCTTCCTGTTAAGTGAAGACACGTATGCCCGCCAAGAAGAGCGGCGGGCGTGCTTCCAAATATACCGGAACCTAGCCCTAGCCCGACGAAATTCAGCGACAGTGAAATTATTCGGGCGGCACTTATAGCGCATGTAGGCATAACGCTTCTGTTTGAGGGACATCTCACACTCGGCCGACCACCATGGGAGTGGTCAGCGTGCAAAACGGCCAGACGTCCTAGGAATAGTAGTCAGGCCCACGGCGATGAGGTTGCCGGAGAAGAACTCAACGGCCTCATCTACCGCCCTAAACTCCTCGACTGAGATAGAGAATTCAGTCATTTCCTGAAATGCAGGGCACCGCGCCAAGCACCACCGAGGTGGTCTCTCAGGCAGCAGTTGCCCTGAAAATGATATTTGAATGGGAAAGTGATCACTACCATGGAGGTCATCGACCACCCCCCAATCAAAATCAGGCTGTGCATCCAAAGAGCACAAAGATAGGTCAAGGCAAGAAAATGAAGCGGTACTCGGACAGTGATGCGTAAACTCATCCACGTTTAGGACACCCATCTCAAGCTCTTCGATCAGATCGGCAAGGACTTGTCCCCTGGGATTTATGGAGTAATCTCCCCAGAGAGGATGCCTGCCGTTCAGATCTCCAAGCAAGAGATAGGGCCTCGGCAGCGGTGCCACGACGTGGCGGTAGTCCCCCGCGTCGAAGTCAGCTGACAGTGGAATGTACGCAGAAATGATAGTATGCCTCCTATCGAGGTGCAGCTGCACAGCCACTGCCTGAAAGGAAGTATCTAAAGAGAAAGGAAGAACGGAGACATCATGCCGGGTGTAAACCGCGCATCCCACAGCCCGGCAATCCCGCGGTGGTGGGGTCTCAAGACCCTTATACCCCGGGAGGCCGGGCAGGGGGCACGCGCCTAGCATGGTCTCCTGCAAAAAGGTAGCTAACGGGGAACGGGACGAGACGAGCCTCCGCAGCTCCTCCCAGTTGGCCCGGAGTCCATGGCAATTGCATTGAAGGAATATGCCCTCCAGGCCTAGCTCGGAGGAGACGCGGGGGCCTTCCTCGAACTGAAGACCCTCACGGGAATGGCCGTACGCTTCCCGGGGGCAGAACCCCGGGCGCTGTTGGCCGGACAAAGCGGTGAAGGCACTGTCGCCTTCGAGGACTTATTGGGGGAGGTTGGGCTCGCCATGCGAGTCTTTTCCTCCCTCCGCCTCGAAACCTTAGGCGGGCGTTGCGGCTTCGGAGGCGGGGGGCCCTCTTTTCAAGGAACCACCGTCTCCGAGCAACTCGCTCCACCTCGGGGCGTGGGAGAAGGAGCTGAAGCTCCTTTGTTGCTGTCCTCCTTTCGGGGGACAGCTTTAGGAACCCCCGAAGATGACCTAGCGACCATATTCAGGGGTGTTGCCTCCTGTGAGTCTAACGACTCGGTGGAGGCGCGTGGCCGTTTCGCCTTAAAGGAAACGGTCACGCTGGGGGAAGAGGGGGAAGCCCTGGTTTTAGCCGGGGCTTGGTATGAACCCTTTTTGCCACCAGCTTTACCAGGGAAGCGCCCGGGTTGGGTAGAGCCCGCAGAAGGGCTCCGAATGGGCGCGGAAATAACCGTGCTCGTTGGCCTGGATGGGCCAGGAGCAGAGCTTGCTTTTCTAACTACTGAGGCATATGACGTCCCAGGCAGAGCCGGGCGCGCCAAGACCAAGTCCTTAGCCTCGCGGAATGAGAGTCTATCCTGGGCCTAAACGACCAGGATTTCTTTCTCAAGGAGATATGCACCACATTGCTTCGAAGAAGCAGGGTGCGACTCTCCGCAATTGACACACTTGGCCACACACGATTTGGACTTATCGTGTGCGACCTTGGAGCAATTTACACAGACTTCGGGTGAACCCGATTTTGCACGTCTACATGAGCGATTCGTATGGCCAAAGGGGTGACAGTAATAGCACCACCGCGGCAGAGGCACGAATGCCTTCACGCGGTAGCGGTACCAACCGGCACGCACCGACTCAGGGAGCTTTTCACAGTCGAGTGTAGGGGTGGGTCACAAGGCCCCTCCCTGTTTTCTCAATACACGTTCGACCTTGCCCACCCCATGGTCGGCCAGCTCTAGGGTCATTTCCTCAATGGAGTAGTCAACGAGTTCCCTCGCATAAACTACTCATTTCACAAAGTTCATGGTAGAGTGCGGCGTCACACTCACCAGGGTGCCATGAAGTGTTCGAAGAGCACTTATCTTGGCCACCTCGGCGGGATTCGCCGCATTCGCCAGAAGGCTCCCGTCCGAGAAACGGGTCACCTTCGGCTCTCTACCAATTAAACTAGCTAATCCTCTCCTCTGATGGATCATGTTGCCCTTGGACAACATGGTGCCATCAGTGGAGCGAATAACGAGGAAGCGCTTGAAGCCAGCAGGCTCGAAAACGCCAGGTAACCTCTGAATGAGGGGCCCCGATGAAATCGAGGCTCTGCCCAGTGCACCCTTGGTCTTAGTCAGGGGCTCCGCACACAGGGGGGGTAGAGGGGCCGGATGTGCCGATCTTGGCTTGGTCGCCTACCAAATGGCAGCAGACCCATCCGTCCCCGCAGCCCCCGCGGATGGAGGGAGCCCCGAGTCTTCTTTGTCTTTCTTGTCTTTTTATTCTTCTTTTTAGGAGAGGAGGGTGGGGAATGAACCCACTTCTCACCTCCACCGGCAAAAGCCCCCATGCCAGATGGACCGGCCTCAGCCAGGTCCCTCTCCGAAATGGAGAAGGTCCTGGTAGTCGTAGGGGCACCTGTCGGATGAGATCCCTTCCCTCCTTGTACTGCCTCGGAGCCCTCAGCCGTTTGAGGAGGACCTTAACATAGGGGCGGATTCGGGTTCGGTGCTTGGCGCTGAGCCCGGATTCCCCCCCCATGGAAGGCCCTACCGTCTGAGGCTGGGGCTCCTCAAGGACCATGTGTGTCGCAGGAGGGGCCTCCAGTTGGCCATCCCCTCCCGAGACATCGCAGGTCCCGTTGGCATAATTGTCACTAGTATTTTGTGGGGAGGCACAGGCCTTAACCCCGGCAAGGTTCAAAATCCTTGCCAGCAGGTCCTTTGAGGGAAGCGACCGAAGGGGCCTGGCTTCCCTCTCCCCCCTAAGGTGGTTTGTCCTACCAAGCCGCTTCGATGGGGAGCGGCTGGCTAAGGGCTGCCTGCTGGCTTTCTTGGCAGTCCCCTTGGAAAGAAAAGAGGGGACTGCCGCTGGAAAAAGGGAGGTGCCCAAAAGCACCTCCAGAGAATGGGGTGAGGAGAGGAGTAAGCCTCCGCTCCAGTTAAAGAAATATGGAGGGTCCCCTGCGCAAGCACAGAGGGGGAAAGGGACCTCCATTTTTTTTCGGTTGCGCTCCGTTGATGAGCAAGGGGAAGTTAAGAGGGGTTTTTTTTTAGGTTGTGCATCATTGGCCATGGTGACCCTAAATTTTCTGCGGGACGCAGTAGCGCATCACCTCTCACAGTAGCCCGCACTGCAAGAGGTGCTTACAGGCCCGGCCGAGCCAGGCGCCGCCATTTGGGACCACCCCTCCCGCCTGATGGCCTGGCAGTCCATCGGCATGGTGGCTCCACGTTAGACGCGGCGTAAAACTGATAGATTGTGAAGAGGAAAGGAAAATGGATGCGAGGAAGGTATGGTTGGGGATGAAGCAGATTGTTAAAAAAAAACATCCCGGACCGGAGCTCAGGGGTTAGGGAACGTTGTCCCCTCCCCCACAGCCCTGATCCAGGACGGTTGGCTTGAGAAGAAGGTCAGCATCTAACATGTGAAATTAGAGGCTCACCAGAGAAAGTTGTGAGAGAGGTTGTATGAAAAGCGACGAAGTAGGGGAGAAATACAGGCTATCTGAAGGAAGGAAGAGAGGCTAAGCTTGGGCCGGACGGAGCACTGGATCGAATGCACACAGAAATATAAGTATACCTGCCCTCTAGGTATACCTGCACTCCCATGCCACATTGCTTTGAGAAAGCTGGGTGTGGCTGTCTGCAATTCCAAAACTTTGCCAAACACAATAATGACTTATCGTGTAGGGTCTCAGACCAATTCACACAGATTTCAAGTAGTCAGGAATATGCGAATGTACATGAGCGATCTTTCTGGCAGAAGTAGCACCTCCGGCACACACCGACTCAGAGCTTGTCACAATTGAATGTAATGAAGAGTAGGAGTGAGCCCGCTTCTCTCCACCGCCAGAATGGGCAACAAGGCCAGACAAGCTAGTTTCAGCCATGTTTTCCTGAATGAGAAAACCCTTAGGCTGACAAGAGCACACAAGGAGGTGATGCTCCTCATAATTTTCAGTTTTAGGGAGGCGTGTGAAGCCTCACGAGCAACTTGCTTGGGGCACCTCCCAGATCATTTCCACCACAAGAGGGACCTCTAAGTGGCCAGCCCCTCGGAAGTATCATGGATCTTGCCAGGGATTGTATCAAACATCATTGTGGCCAGCCAGCTGCCCTCCATCGGAAAAGTAGGGGCAGGCGCGCCCACCTCAACAAGCTTAGGAAATGTCTGCAGAATGGTAGGGGGCATGGAGGGAAATGGGTCCCAGCAATGGTTGCCCCTTTAAGGAGGCTAACCTTGTAGATTTTAGGATGCCTAAGTGTTGCTTTCTTAGCAGGCCCCTATGGAAAGAGGGGCTGCCACTGGTACAGAGCCAAAGTCATCCAAGGGTAACTCAAAGCGAGTGCACAAGGGGAAAACTACTTCATCCATAGACAAAGGGGGAGAGGGAAACCCCCTCTCTGCTAGAAAGTGGAAAGGCCCATAAGAAAGTATATGGGGGAGGGGGGTGCCTGAGGGCAGCACCAGTAGTAAAGGAAAATAGGGAGAGGAGCCTGTCTGCCAGTCAGCGGCGAGTCATCGACCCACCCCTAACACCAGGTTGAGCAAGGTTTTGCTCTTGCGAATGTAGTCTAAAATCTTGGACTCTTATGGTTACACACGTGTGAACCATGACCAGCCTTTTTTTGCGGTCGCTATGTGGTGTGGCCTAGAACTGAATCAAGTTACTCTCATTCATAAATCTCGGTTTACAAACAGAAAAGGACTGACCTAAGGCATTTATGTATTTTAATTAGATTATTAATAACATAAGTTGTGACAAAGAAAAATGATGAATCATCATAATCAGGGAAAATATGGGTCTAAAGGTGAAAGGACACAAAAGGCCCTCAGGTGATTATGTAGCAGCAAAGCGGCGACCTTGAAAAGCCCTAGGGTGACTAATGGGTTAAGACATGGACCCTGTATTTCTAATGCCCTTCAGACAAATTAAGATTCAAAATTTCCTTAATTAATGAAGATTCAATCATTTTCATTTCATTATAATCATTAATATAAATTGGTCAACAAAGTTTTTTTCCATTGATATCAAACACTTGGTATTACCTAATTTTTGCGTTGATTTCAGATTTGGTTATTTTTTTCCTCAGTGCTCTACTTTTTTGCAATCAAGGTATTTGACAATCTCAAAATTTTGTCATCATCACATTGATGTCTTAGTCTATCAGGAAAAATATGTAATGAAATATGTTATAAAACTCTTTAATATAGCATGGGTAATAAAAAAGAAAATGCAAGATAGTATAAATCTATTCAAGATCACAATTTGAAACAATTTCCCAAATAAACAATGGCTATAGTTTATATATAACTGATTGGTAGATAAGACATTTGTTACTATGAGGAGTCAAAGTTCAAGTGCAGTCTACTCAGGCATGAATTTCTGCTTGTAGCTCTTGCATTTGTGGGCTGTCTCAGGGCATTCTCGTTTAATGTTCCAGCAGTAATCCGCCATATGTTTGTCCCATCTCCCTTGGTAATGCTCTTCCATGGGCTTAAGGTCCTGATGGAACCACTAGCCTTGCTCATCACTTACTGCTCTAGGTTCTCAGGGAATCTATCAAGATGACTCTACAGGTAATGGAGTTTAACACTCATGTTACATCCAAGATCACGAAAAGCTGACAACATATTAGCTATGGAAGTTTCATAGTTGTCAGCCTTTTTATTACCGAGAAGGTTTGCCATCACCGCCACAAATGAAAGCCATGCAGTCCTTACCTTGTCGTTCATCTTTCTGGCAAATTCTTGATCACGTAAAAGTGCACAAATCTGTGGTCCATCAAAAACACGTGCCTTGATCTTCTTGAAGGACAAACCAGGGATGACAGAATATATGTGTTGGAAGCATTCACTGTCAGTATTCAACGCCTTAACAAACTGCTTTATCAAACCCAGCTTGATATGGAGTGGAGGAAAAATGATCTTTTCAACTGACAATTGGATCAATGAAAATATTTGGCATACCTGCTTCCATAGTCTCACGTATGGGCCACTCATTCTGGTTCCAGCGGTTTCTCGATCTCGGATGTCTAACATGCAAAGATAGCAGGGATACTTTGTAAATCTTCTTTGTTGACCTAGGAGGAAATTAACCATTTTGAGATCCACACAAATTGTCCAGTTGTGCTCATGGTATTTTAGTAGGTCAATCACAGTTTTAATGTCATTATGTTACTCTCATAAATAGACAGAATGTCAATTGGAACAGCTGCATAGACATTGCCATTATGAAGTAGAATACACTTCAAACTGCGCTTAGAACTATCTAGAAATAATCGCCAGTCATTTGGATTGTATACTAGCAACCCTAATTCCTGGAGAAGACCTGAGATATTATGACAATAAACACAGTTATTTTCCTCAGTAAAAAATGGTACAAAAACCTGCTCCTGATTTGGAAGTATGAAACTTTAGTTGTATGGATCAGCTTATTCTTTTCTTGCAATATAGAGGCTAACACTTCAGCTGCATTTTGGGAGAGACCCAAATCATGCACAAGTCATTCAGCTCTGGCTGGCTAAACTGTTGAGGAGTTAATGATTCTAGGGTCTCATCAGCAGTCTCTTGCTCTTGGTCACTACCCACATCTTCAGATGGAAGAAATGCTTTAAAAACTGGGATTCGGAGCTCATCAGAGTGCAGAGTAGGTTGGATTGCTGAGGGGATACTAGGATATGAGATTTTGTGTCTGTTTCTCTTGCCAATGCCCTTTGTATTGACCAGACAAAAATAGCAGCCAGTTGCGTGGTCCATTGGTTCTCTCCAAGTCATAGGAATTCCAAAAGGTAAACCTTTACATTTTCCTTTTGTCCACTCACACAACATTTCCTCACTGTTATAGCACACAATATGTGAGATCCATTTCTTGTCTTTGTCGCCAAGAGTAAGTCCAAAGTACGCTTTATAGGCATGCCTCACAAATGATGTTATATTATGCCTTTGATGAATAAGCGTGAAGAATCCACAAATATGACAGAAAGCATCCGGCATGTTCACACATTGATGTCTCCTTGTAGCCATGATTAGATCTGAAAGAAAAACAAAACAATTTTAATATCTCTGTTGATAACATAAATGTTATCAGCTAGAATGAAAAACTTAAAAATGCATGAAAACTAGAGGATGTAGAGCTGAACCGTTTTTAGATTGGAATTTAGCAGGTCAAAAACAGTAAGAATGAGTAAAAAAATCTTATGCAACTGCAATTTAAAAAAAAATTGTTGCCCAGTATTGGGAACCAAATATTTTGGCCCTAATATTGAGATTAATAATACTCTCATTCATATATGACACTCATCAAGTAAATAGGTGTCATCTGCTATGTGAGTTACTGAAATAAATTTGTTCAAAGGGTATTGTGGGAACAAAATAAGGACATCACAAGGAAGCAAGGCAGGCACGGAATGATGAGGAAATGAACATGGCAGACAATCAAAACGAAGGAAAAAACAACCACCAGAACAGTGATACAGAAGCTCACCGTAACAAATGTAAGAAGGAAGTTGTGGACTCTGACAAAGCACTGGAATGTGATGTATGTGAAATATAGTTTCACATTGTGTGTGAGGACATTCCTGTGCCAGTATACAACTACATGGTGGAGGAAGAAGCAGGTTAACAACTGAGCTAAGGCTGTAGTTTTTGCAGTGGGGATGTTGTAGTAGTTTGGTTGTCCGCCTCCCCTCCCCTATGTCTAATCTCTTTCTTCTTTTGCAGAATGTGTGTGGGTGTGGATCGTGTGATCACTGTCTTTACTTTGTGTGGGGGGACTTGATGGATCTCTATTGTGCTCCCCCATTCATCTCCTGTTTTCTTTTTAGGCGGATTCTTTCAGCATATATTTTTCTTTAGAAAGTGTAGGTAAAAGTTTGGAAGTAAAGTTTGTGACTGAGGAAGGAAGAGCCGCCTAGACGGAAGATAGGTGAGTGAAGATTGTGTGAGAGTGGATATGGTTGAATGAGTTAGGAGTAAAGATGTTTGAGTGTGGTAGTGAATAGGTGAATGAATGTGCCTTCTCTTTTCCAGTTCCGTGGTACTGATTGTCGCCGACATCTGGCTTTCAGAGACGGCTGAAGCCAATCCTGACCTTCGCAAATGCGCCTACCTTTGGGGGCAATTTTCTAAGGTGTGGACCTTGGCCAGCACCTTCCAGTCTCCAGGGAGTGGTTGAAGCAGCGTCCAACTGACTTTGACCCAGCAGTTGGTACCAACAAGCGTCCCAGCTACCCAAAATCCTCGGCTTTGCCGAGTCCTGGACCCCTCAGAATCCTGCAGAAAGTGATCCACCTCCCACTTTCTCCAACACGTCTCACTCCATTAGATAGTTAAGGGTGCACCCGTCTGTCGCGATATTTTGATTGTACTATACGTTTGTGTGGCCAAGATCTTGTGTAAGGCCCTTTTAAAAATATATACGTGTGGTGGTTGGCCAGAGTATTGTGAGGCCAACTGTATATATATATATATATATATATATATATATAGGTAATGTATTTTGGTTTAGGTTGAGGGTTGTTTATATTTTGGGTTGATTATTTTGGATTGTATTATTTTGCTAGAATTAGGGTTTCTAAATTAAATTTAGAAAATACTCTCTCTCCTCAATACCCTCTTCTTGAACCACGGAGCGGACCTTGTCAGGGTGGCGGGAGTTTTGGCTGGGGTCTCGCAAACCCGCCGCCACAATGTGATGAGCTAAATAACAAAATAAAAACGCTTGATGAACAACAGAAGGCCATGAGTAACAAACAGCAGGCCCTAGCAGTGAGAGTGGAGGAAATTAAAGGCTGTGTGAGGGTAAACCAAACCAAACATGTGGAGTTGGAGCAGAGGTTAGGAAACATCGAGGCACAATCTGTGAAGGTAACTGCGGTTGTTGAGAGTTCTAGAGAAACACAGGAGCTGGTCACTAGACTAGGATCGCTTGAGGCTAAAGTGGTAACCTTAAAAGATAAACTTGAATTTCAAAGTGTGCAGTGGCCTAAAGTGGGTAGAAATGAAGCAGGTATACCAGTAACACCACAAACTTCATCAAGGAAAATGGGTCCTGACTCGTGTATCTCCAAAAATATATGAGAGAAAAAGTAGGGAAAATAACCTAGTGATGTATGGGTTGCCTGAGTCAAATTCATCAGTAGCTAGTGAGATTTTGGATCACAACCAGATGTTTGTAGGAGATCTGATGCAGGTTTGTAGATTGTCTGATGGTATCAACAAAATAGTTAAGGCTTACAGACTCGGCAGGAACAGATCAGACATACTCAGGACTCTCCTTCTAAAATTCAGGGAGTCAAAAATGAAGCCAGAAGTATTAAAAAATATAAGGAACCTCAAAGGATATTATATCTACAGAGTAGTGAGAGTTGCCAATGACCTCACCAAAAAGGAACGGGAATGGGAAGAATGCCTCAGGAAACTTAAAAGAGGTGGGAAAGGTCATTACAGAATCACAGCCCCCCCCCCTCATGGAACAGGAGGCTAACCAAAGTGGCAACAAGAGTGGCATCACCAGTGAGGAGTCAACATCAAGGATCAAGGACCACTAGAAGATCAAGAGGCAATGCAAAGGGTGCAACAACAAACACCAACACTGATGGTGGAATGTGTCCGATTCGGAGACGACAGAAAGCGATCTGAAGCCGTCGCGGCATTGGGGGATAGGTCCATGGGAACAATCGCGGTGCAATGGCATGCAACTTTAAGTTCCCTTCGACTGTCTATCATCTTCTTTGCCAAGCAGTCCGAAGAGTGAACAAGGAGAGAATAATGCAAGAAGGTCCTGTTTTTTTTTGTTTTATTTAAGAGCTCATCTGGCGACTGCCTACTTGATCATTAGTCGCCATATTAAAAACCTGCCTAGTACTAGGCTACTTTAAAATCAAATTCAAAAACGCCCAAAAACCCCCCCCAAAAAACAAACTCAACACCCCAAAAATTTTTTAAAAAGGGAAAAGGCAACGAGCAGGAGGCAAGCTCCTGTGTCGAGGTCACCCCGGCGGAGGAACATGCGACCTATAAGGGGAAAAAAACAAAAAAGCAAAAATAAAGCAAAAAAAAACTGGTTAAATAAAAGGGAGAAGGCCAGCTTCCCCCCAAAAGTCTAAGAGTCCACCACTCAAGGTGCACACACTCATCCCCAGTACAAGGGACAGGTAACATGAACGAAGATGACCTAGACTGAGACATTCGACAAGAATGTGCCGAAGAGTCTCGGGGACGAAGTAGTCGTCTCCCATCTTCTTTGCCAAGCAGTCCGAAAAGCTGCCCATAATCCTGCCATGTAGTTAGTGTGAGGAAGAGAGAAACTTAGTCCGGTTGCACGGTCCTAGCTGACACTTTAGCGCCCTGATCGGCGCGCTCATTTCCTGCAATTCCTACATGTCCAGGAACCCAGCAGAAGATAATCTCGACATCCACCCGGCTTGCCGAAACCATGGCGTCACGGATATCACGTGAGTCACTATAGATCAATATAGATCACAATCCGGTCTCCGAACCGGACACATCGCTAATCTCCCGTACCGAGTGGTGTATTGACACCAGCTTGTCCGTGAAGACAGACGCAGCGCCTGGCAGAGCCCCGCTGACTTCAAACAGAGGGGATACGGCGTGGAAGCCAATCCCCTCTTCGAACTTGTAGCGATCCGTATACACTGGCACGGTTCCAGCGTGACACGAGGTGTGCTCCAAAAAGGTTGAACGCAATACTCCCGGCGCCGTACAAGCTTTGGGAGCAGAGGCGTGACGACAAATAGCCAAATGTGGTACCCTCCAGGGTGGCGTCCTGGGCAGAACCAGGGGCGACACCGGCCCGAGAGCTATACCTAGCTCATGTAGAAGTTTCTTAGACCTAAACCCAAAGGGCTTAGGGTATGACTGGCGTCTCTCGGCGGCATAGGCACCGTCGAAATCAGCTGAGGATGCAGTTAGAGCTGTTGGCGATTGAGGGAAGTACAAGAGCTCGCGCGTACAAGCGAATGATGCACTGTACACGGCGTAGAGCGAGTGGCATTTCCCAGGCATCGACTAATAGGCTCTCACAGGGGAAAGTGAGGAAGGCACTGGTCGCCAGGCGAAGGCCGTTGTGGTGGATCGAGTCCAGCTTCCACAATAAACGCTCGGCTGCGGATGCATAAAACTGGCGTCCATAGACGAGCTTCGAACGAACAAAGGATCGATAAAAAAGTAAGGCAATAGTCCTATCAGCGCCCCCAAGCGCTGAAAGTCACGGAACGGAGAATATCCATGGCGCGGGTACAAGAGACCCTAAGGCTGCGAATATGCACCTCCCAGGTGAGGCGTCGGTCAAATACAAGACCAAAGAAACGGTACGATTCAACCACTTCCAGGCGTACCCCATTAAGAAACAAGTCTGGGTCGGGGTGGAGCCGTGGATGGCGGCAGAATTGCACCACCTTAGTCTTGACCAAGGAAAACCGAAACCTGTGCGCTTCGGCATAGCGAGAAACGCGGTTCGATACCTGTTGGAGTCAATGCTCCAGAGTTGGCATCTGGGCCGCGCCAAAAGAGATCGAAAGGTCGTCCAAGTAGAGCGTAGCGAGAACATCTTCCGGCAGCACTGAGGTGATGCCGTTTATGCTCAGGGCAAAGAGTGTGACACTGAGGACACTTCCCTGCGGAGACAGCCTCTTCCTGCTCCATTGGGCCGGAGAGGGCTCCGCCCACCCGAACGCGTAATCGACGATCTCGCAAAAATTCAGATATAAACATTGGGAGGCATTCCCTCGCCCCCATCGTGTGGAGAGTCTTCATGAAACCGTATCACCATGCAGTATCATAGGCATTCTCCAGATCCAAAAACACCGTGGCGTAGTGCACTCTACGAAGGAAGGCCTCGCAGAAGGCATTTTGCAGTCCGAACAGAGCATCCGACGTGGAGTGGAACTTGCGGAAGCCGCACTGTGTAGAAGACAGATGGCCTCCAGTGTCCAGAAAAAAGGCTAATCTAACATTTACCAATTTCTCCATCAACTTGCACATGCAAGAGGTTAGAGAGATTGGGCGGAAACCGGCTGAAGTAGAGTGATCTCTCCCCGGTGTGCAAAAGGCGAGCACAGTAGCGATTCGCCAGGAATCCGGAAGGAGACCCTCCACACAGATCCTGTTGAACAAATCTAACAGAAAGGCCATGCTTTGCTCACGCAGGTGTCGAAGCATGGCATACGGGACATCGTCCAGGCCATGGGCGGTGTCCGCGCACGAAGCAAGAGCGGAGCGCAACTCACCCACATTAAACCTGTCATTGAAGGGTTCTCCGCCTCTGGAGGTAAAGTCCAGTCGGCGGCCTTCCGTGAAATCACGATGTGCATCTAATGCTGGCGAAGCAGCATCCTGGCTAGAGAATGCGGGTAAAGCGGTCGCGAAGGATACCGCCACGGACGCGGGGTGCGAAATTGCAGTCCCATTCTCCTGGAGAAGAGGACGGGGATGCACCGAGAACTTACCCCGACTCATTTTGACTCGCTTCCACACCTCTGCCAGGTGTCTTTCCGTTAAGTGAAGACATGTATGCCCGCCAAGAAGAGCAGCGGGCGTGCTTCGAAATATTCTGGAACCTAGCCCTAGCTCAACGAAATTCAGCGACAGTGAAATCGTTCGGGCGGCGCTTATAGCGCATGTAGGCATAACACTTCTGTTTGAGGGCCGTCTCACACTCGGCCGACCACCACGGGAGTAGTCGGCCTGCAAAACGGCCAGACTTTCTGGAAATAGTATTCAGGTTGCCGGAGAACTCAACGGGCTCATCTACCGACCTAAACTCCTCGCCTGAGATAGAGAATTCAGTCATTTCCTGAAATGCAGCCACCGCACCCGCGCCAAGCACCACCGAGGTGAGCTCTCAGGCGGCAGCTGCCCTGAAAATGATATTTGAATGGGAAAGTGATCACTACCATGGAGGTCATCGACCATCCCGCAATCAAAATCAGGCTGTGCATCCGAAGAGCACAAAGATAGGTGAAGGCAAGAAAATGAAGCGGTTCTCGGGCAGTGATGCGTAAACTCATCCACGTTTAGGACACCTATCTCAAGCTCTTCAATCAGATCGGCAAGGACTTGTCCCCTGGGATTTATTGAGTAGTCTCCACAGAGAGGATGTATGCCGTTCAGATCTCCAAGCAAGAGAAAGGGCCTCAGCAACCGTGCCACGACGCGGCGTAAGTCCCCTACGTCGAAGTCAGCTGATGGTGGAATGTACGCACATATAAGAGTATACCTCCTATCCAGGTGAAGCTGCATAGCCCCTGCCTGAGAGGAGGTATCTAAAGTGAAAAGGTTAAACGGAGACATCATGCAGGGTATAAACTGCGCATCCTCCAGCCCGGCTCCCATCTCGTGGTGGTGGGGTGGCAAAACCCTTATACCCCGGGAGGGCATGCAGGGGGTACGCGTCTATCATGGTTTCCTGCAAAAAGATAGCTAACGGGGAACGGGACGAGACGAGCCTCCGCAGCTCCTCCCAGTTGGCCCGGAGTCCACGGCAATTCCATTGAAGGAATATGCCCTCCAGGCCTAGCTCGGAGGAGACGCAGGTGCCCTCTTCGAGCGGAGGACCCTCACTGGAATGGCCGTACTCTTCCCGGAGGCAGAACCCGGAGCGCAGTTGGCCGGAAAATGTGATGAAGGCGCTGTCGACTTCGAGGACTTATTGGGGGGAGGTTGGGCTCGCCATGCGTCTTTTCCTTCCTTCGCCTCGAAACCTTAGGCGGGCGTTGCGGCTCTTCGCAGGTGGGAGGCCCTCTTTTCGAAGATCCAGTCTCCGAGCCACTCAGCCCAACAAAAGGCGTGGGTGAAGGAGTCGAAGCTCCTTTGTTGCCGTCCTCCTTTCGGGGGACAGCTTAGGAACTACAGGAGATGGCCTGGCGACCAACTTTAGGGGTGTTGCCTCCTGTGAGTATGACGACTCGGTCAGCCAGGAGCAGAGGGTGTCTTTCTAACCATTGAAGCGTAAGACATCCCAGGGAGAGCTGCGCGCGGCAGGAGCAAGTCCTTAGCCTCGCGGAATAAGAGTAGATCCTGGGTCTGAAAGGCTAGGATTTCATTCTCAAGGAGATATGCACCGCATTGCTTCCAAGAAGCGGGGTGCGGCTCTCCGCAATTGACACACTTGGCCACACACGAATTGGACTTAGCTTGTGTGGCCTTGGAGGAACTTACACAGGTTTCGGGTAACCCCGACTTTGCACGTCCACATGCGCGATTAGTATAACCGAAGTGGTGGCAGTAATAGCACCTCCCCGTCAGTGGCATGAATGCCTTCACGCAGTAGCGATACCAACCGGCATGCACCGACTCAGGGAGCTTGTCATAGTCGAATGTGATGAAGAGCGTAGGGGTGGGTCTTGAAGCTCCTCCCTGTTTTCTTATCATACGTTCGATTTTGACTGTCCCATGGTTGGCCAGCTCTAAGGTGATGTCCTCTATGGAATAGTCCACGAGTTCCCTCGTATAAACTACTCCTTTCACGAAGTTCATGGTACAGTGCGGTGTCACACTCACAGGCGAGCCATCAAGTGTCCCAAGGGCACTAATCATGGCCGCCTCGGAGGGATTCGACGCATTCGCTAAAAGGCTCTCGTCCGAGAAACAGGTCAGCTTCGGCTCTCTACCAATCACACTAGCTAATCCTCTCCTCTGATGGATCATGTTGCCCTTAGCCAACATGCTGCCATCCGTGAAGCGAATAACGAGGAAGCGTTTGAAGCCAGCGGGCTCGAAAACGCCGGGTAATGTCTGAATGATGGGCCCCGATATAATCGAGGTTCCGCTCCACGCACTAACACTTTTGGTCTTAGTCAGGGGCTCCGCACCCTGGGGGAAGAGGGGCCAGATGTGCCGCTCTTGGCTTGGTCGCTTACCGAAGTGGCAGCGGACCCATACCAGTCCCTGCAGCCCCCGCGGATGGAGAGGAGCCCGGAGCCTTTTTTAGTTTTTCTCATTTTTCTTCTTTTTAGGAGACGAGGGTGGAGAATGAACCCTGCACCCGCACGAGCCCCCAGAACGAATGGACTGGCCTTAGCAAGGTCCTTCTCCGAGATGAAGAAGGTCCTGGCGGTCGCAGGGGCACCAGCTGGAGGAAGAGATTTCTCCTTGGAGACCCGAGCCATTTGAGGAGGACTTTGCATATGGAAGGACTTGAGTTCAGTGCTTGGCACCGAGCCCGGATTCGTCCCCATGCAAGCTCCTACTGTCTAAGGCTGGCCTGCCTCAAGGACCATGTCTATCTCGGTGGGGAGGGGCTCAAGTTGGCCATTCCCCCCCCCCCAGAACATCACAGGTCCCATTGGTAGGGGTGTCACGAGTCGAGTCTGGGGAGGCACAGGCCTTGACCCCAGCAAGGTTCAATATTCTTGCCAGCAGGTTTTTTGAGGGAAGTGACCGATGGGGCCTGGCTTCACACTCCCCCCTAAGGGGGTTTGCCCTACCGAGCCGCTTTAATGGGAAGCGGCTGGCTAAGGGCTGCCTGCTGGCTTTCTTGTCAGTCCCCTTGGAAAGTAAAGGGGCGACTGCCGTGGAAAAGAGATAGGAGTAAGCTTCCTCTTTAGCTAAAGAGATTTGGACGTTCTCCTGTGAGAGCACAGGGGGGAAGGGACCTCCATTTTTTTCTGTGGAGCTGCCTGAAGGCGGCTCCTTTGATCATGAGGGGGAAAGGGAAAGATGTTTTTTGGGGGGATTTTCATTATCAGGCTTGGTGACCCTAATTTTTTTACGGGATGCAGAGGCTAATCACCCATCGCAGTGGCCTGCTCTGCAAAGAGTGTGTATGGGGCTGGCAGAACCATGTGCTGCCATTTAAGGCCACGCCTCCCGCCTGGTGATCTGGCAGCCCTTCGGCATGGCGGCTCCACCTTGGGCATGGCGTAAAATTGATAAGAGTGTGAAGTCAGAAGGAAAGGGAATGTGTGGAAGGTATGGGGGGAGATGAAGTAGGTTGTTAAAAACCCACCACCACAAACCGGAGCTCAGGGGTGAGGGAACATTGTCCCCTCTCCCCTCAGCCCCAATCCAGGATAGTTGGTTGAGAAGAAGGTCAGCATCTACCCTGTGAAAATAGAGGCTGACCAGAGAAAGTTGTGGGAGAGGTTGTAGGGGAAGTGAGGAAGTAGAGGAGAAATACAGGCTGACTGAACGAAGGATAAGAGGCTAAGCTGGGGGCGGACGGGGCGCTGAGTCCCATGAGCATGGCGGCCAGGAAGGCAAATCGCCGCGCCCCTTACGCAGGAAAGCAACATGAAGCCATCACAGCATTGGGGGGTAGGGGCAAGTCATCAACAACACTCTTTACCCCCAGCAACTATGAATCAAACAAACACCCCACAATTAAACTAAATGGACAAGTATTAGCCCTCAACAAAACCATCATGTTTGACATCAACATGACCTTCAGAGCACACAACTAAAATAATAAAGCCATAAAAGAGAAAATTAAGCCCTAAAAACACTACCTTTAGGCAAAAAGAAGGAATCTCTCACCATATTATTCAACACTTTATACAAACCATCCAAATCTACCTTGCATCAGCCTGGCACCATTCAGTACACAAAAAAAAAACAAATTCTAAATTACATAAACCAACACAGTCATCATAGGATGCAGAAAAAACACCAATCAAACTGCAGTGTACCTATCCAATATGCATGATAGAAACCCAACACTTCAACAGAGCATAAAACCCTCCCTACCCCAAATGCCACAAGCTGGACAAAAGATATCCCAAGCACCCTACTTCCAAGCTAAACTCCCCCCCTCCCATCCCCCAAACAACACCTTAATAAAACATATCCATACAATCCACACTTGCAAAGACCTATGAACTGACATGCATAACTACATCTTAAACAAGAAACCTCCACAAATCAACTCCTCAGTAAACACAGAATACTCCTATGCCAACCACAACCTGGCCATTCACCCATACTACAACAATACAAACAATGAACAAAGCTTGCACAAACACCAATATGCACTAGGATGCAATTGAGCCCCAGAAGACACAAAACACCTCCTTGATTGCACACACTATCACATAGCAAAAGGGACCTGTGGACCAGTTATAGAGATAATTCAGATTCCCTGGCACCTATGAGTGCCAAGAACACACATTAACAGCTCTCCTTTTGCCTCCAAGTGCATTCCACTATTTCTTTCCATTTTAGATATGTTAATGTGTTAAAAAAGAAAGATACATGAAAAGTATATAATATAACCTAATTCCTTGGAAAGTTAAAGGAAAAGTTCTACTAGCATTGTAGATATCCAGAATGAAATCATTTGCATATACTCGACCACCATATTGCAACTTTGTGCTGGTGCTAGCATAGCCATCTGGCATGTGCAGAGTTGGCAACTCAGCCATTTTTTCATTGCATTAAAATTTATTATTAGATTTACTACAAATCAAAATGAGCAAAATTACCTTTTCTTGAATGCAGTTTTGTATCCCTTTGTGATGAGCGACATTTGCTAAGTTTTCATCTTTGAAATTGAGAGTCTCTTTATTTTTATCAGTGAGAAAGTTTTGATATTCCAGATCTTTAATCTCTTCTTTCATCAAAATCTTGCCCTCTTCCTAGATACAAATATTATTCTATGTCAGAGACTGATGAATATTTGGTAGTTACTAGCATTTTGTTTTACTTAGTTTAGACAGAAAAATTCTAACAAAAGAACTACTAGAACACTTCCTCAGTGTTGTACAGAGCACAAAACCTTCTGTATTTGCCATAACTACTTATATTGATTTACCTGCAGGTAAGATTTCATATGACCTTGTCTTCATCCTGACCAGCGGAATTAAGCCTCAACATTCATTCACATAAGTATTCTCTTTATATGTTGATTTCCGTTGTTATAGCTAATATGCTTCTCACTAAACCCTAGTGCACTTGTAGGATTTCAATTTAGTTTTAAGGGATGCTATTATTTCCATCATTATAAATACCACAAGTAAGTAATTTATATTATAAAGTCCACTATTTTCTTAGTTTATCATTTATTTCTTTTTGTTTAGGGGAAGTGGTTACCAGTGATCACATTTTTCATTTAAATCCACAACAGGTTGGTAGACCCCCCAAATTACATAGAAATGAAAATTGTTATTTTTAATCAAAAATCTAAAGTTAGGAGAGAAAATTATGAAAAAAAAGTAATTAGAGCAACTACAGTCATGAGAAAAGTTGAGACTAGTATAATTTTTCATATGAGAAAATTAAGAGAACTAATCAAACATTGCCATTTGTTTTAGTATGTTTCTATCATAATTTTAAAGTGAAATATACAAAAATTTAGAGCCTGAGCCCATTTTATTAATAAATATAATTAATATCTACAATAATGTCCCTTGTTCTTCAAAACTGCTTCAATTCATTTACTATGCTTGAGACCAAATTCTTGATATTTTGACTGATAATGTTTCATTTTTGTTCAATAATCGCCCACAATTTCTCACAATAGGGATGACTTCTGTTTATTGACTGCCAGT
This sequence comes from Ceratothoa steindachneri, assembly GCA_963969495.1. Taxonomy (NCBI): domain Eukaryota; kingdom Metazoa; phylum Arthropoda; class Malacostraca; order Isopoda; family Cymothoidae; genus Ceratothoa; species Ceratothoa steindachneri. The sequence goes on from CAXAKS010000399.1 coordinate 25,601, forward strand.
TGGATTATCACCCATAAATTCTCTAATTGTTTAAATCTGGTGAATTCCTGATCCAAGCTGTCAAAAGTTTCATGTTATTTTCAGCAAAACACTTTGTTATTGCCTTTTTTTGTGACAAAGTGTGCCATCATCTTGACAAATACCATTATCATCACTAAATTGGTCTTGAATTACTTGGAAAAGATGCTGATGAAGAATGTTTTGGTACCATTTTGAGTTTATGGCAGGGTTTTTGGGCAAAATTGTTAAGTGTTCCAGTTCATTTTGATGAGATGCAGCCTTAGAGTAGGACAGTATATGGATGCTTCACTGTGGGCACAACACATGACTCATGAAAGTGCTCCCTATTTTCCTCTTAATGAGGGATCTTCCAGAAGTTCCAAATAAGTGGAAAGCTTTATCAGACAATATCAGTGCCTGAGTCTTTAAGGCTATTCATTATATTTTCTAAAAAGATGAGCTTATCTGTAAGGTTCTGCTCAGTAAGATGAGCTCTTCTCCACTTGAGACATTTGTTGAAAAGCTTCTGCATCACTGTGTTCACTGAAGCATTCATGCTTGCATGTTTCGTATCATGAGCAAGCTTGGCACTGGGGAAACTAAATCCTTGATCTGGGGCCTTACCAGAAAGTGATCTCTGCATTTATTTTTAGCTCTTGTGCATCTAGAGGACTTATTCACCAGAATATAACCTATCTTGTTAAAGTCATTAATGATTGAGAAATCAGTACCATATAGCCCTGTCTTGGTTAGCAGCCACATAAAGTATCGTACGCCCTGTCCCGCCTCCCAATGGCTTCCAGATACAAACACGATGCATCACCTCTCTACCTGATGTCGCTCATACCTACGGCCATAGTTCCAGCCCGACAGACAATAGACACATACAGGCATCTACCACTCGGGTATCAACTTATTCTCTTCTGGAGTACTCGCTTGTGCATTTCTCAGCAAGGTTAAAGAAGAAAAAATTTTGCAAGTAGAACTTTGCAGCGCCCTGCTTACTACTCAATTAGGCTTTACATGAGTCTCCTCATCATTTTCACTCTTCCCTTTTCCCTAGAAGCAATCACCGTACATCCTCTCTCGGACTCTCATCCCCGTTGAGTCATTTGTACCCAGCCACCCCTCGGTTTGGTACCCTGGGTCTCATCTTATTTATTTACTTTTGCTAATATTTTCTTTGTATATAGTAGTTATTTTTCTACAACCAATTTCTCTAAACCCAGAACGTCTAAGAATTGATTATTTAGGCAACCCGCACTCAATTTTTATTATTTAACCCTTGTAATGGGATCTATATTTCAATTATTGCCATGCTCCCTTCCCAAGTCACCACAGAGTCAATCTTCAGCTACTATGAACGTTCGACTCTATGACATTATTCTTATTATGTAAATTTTCTAAACAAATAAAAAAATATATTAGCTCAAAACTTTTGCCTATAACAATACATATCTACATTGAAAGGTAGAAAAGGTTAAAAAATAAATGAAAATAAAATGCCATGATTTGAAAAGATGGATTGCAGGTTTGAATTCAGCAATGAAAGTTTCATGTAGAATCAATCAAACATCTCAGAAAAGTGTTATTGAAACAACCCTTGTCTTTAATTCTGAACTTCAGTTTTCTTGTTGACACCCTTTTCTCAATTATATTAACTTAAAAGGTCATTCAAACAAAAGGCC
>CAXAKS010000400.1:0-88212 GCA_963969495.1 Ceratothoa steindachneri
TATGATCTAAGATGCAGTAATATTACACCAAACACTTACGCGCTGACTATGCAACGGGACTTGGGTACTATCGCACCTCATTAACGCAAGGTCGGTATGCAGACTAATTTACCTTTGTATCCATAGAAAGAATTAGCGCCACACATATTTACGAATTCCCGAAGGCACCCAGATGTTTAATAGAGCACTTACTTATTATATTGACATACGAACGAACATTATGGTTATCTCAGCTATTAGATAATGAATTGCTTAAAAAAAGGAAGGAAATGCCCTTATAATAAATTACTCCACCCCCTTTTATAAACTGTCCAATTCATGTTCTGTTACCTTGGTAACCATTTTTCTGTTAATTTATAATTCGTTGGTTTTATGAAACTATTCTTAACGCCCCATTTTATCTTTACTTATTTAAGACAACATCATTAGCAAAATAGATTCCTTGATATTTTTTCATTAATTTGCAGTTATTACTTTTCTTTCTTTAGTAATTATTAATTATCTTAGTTGAGTCTTAAAGCCATTGTTCGGTTAATAGTGGTTTTAGTTGATAATTAAGGTTTAATCTTATAAGAAATTATTAAAATCCACAAGTATAAATTGTTCTCTTTGTTCGAGGGACGACCATCATCTAGAACTCAGAAGCCGCGGACATCCCAAAATATTTCAGCGATAAGTGGTCTGCGCAACTAAATTTCAACCTCTAAGGAACCACGGCAAAAAACATTTGATCCTGCCGGAGTAACATTTTGCAAATTTTTACAGCCAATCAACACCGCCCTCTCGCAACAAAGCCCCGCAATTCTCCAACAATCAGCAAAACAAGGAACAACGGAGGCACAACAACCTAACAAAGTCCCTGTGAGTATACTTGTACTACTCGAGTTTCAAACTAATCCCCAGAACCGTGATTCATTCAAGGTGAACTAGATTTTAGTTTAGAGAGGGATAACCAGTGACAAACAGAAGTTCAGATATCTGGTTTGACCACTACCACTTTATCGACAGTTTCCCCATCTTAAGCACCGAAAAACCATACAACGGGGATTGACACGTAATAGGTTACCCAAGTTATGCATTCAAGGGAGCAGAAATAAATTATTCAAAATTCAGCAGACAGCTTTTAACCTATTTTTTGCAATCAGACATATGTTGGAAGGAACGGAGGTCCATGTATGTACAGAATTTCGTGCAGTCCGATGATGGAATTGAGAATGAGCATCGGTTGGTGGTTGTGAGGAGATCATTTACGGGAAGTGATACATGTTATGATAGGTGTGGATGGAGGGGTCTTCTTCCTAAGAGTTGAACCCTGCCTGGACGAGAGGCAACAGCACCCCATCACTTTGAAGGACCTATTTGGCGCTACAAAATGATTGCTATTTTTGTGCTTTAATAGAGAGCATGAGAGGGATGCCACAAGGGAGCGAACCTTGTGAACGAAAATCTATATTATGACGATGGTGAGATAGTCGTGGAAGGATGGCATGATCTTCCCCTATTAGGCAAGATTCTCTATCGCTCCCTGCCTCTCTTTCTATTTAGTCTTTCTCTTTCAGTCTCTCTCTCCCTCCCTCTCCTATTCAAGATGGCGCGATTAAAAAACACGCCCAATCTCAGGGCACTACCCTAACCCGTGAAAAACTGAATCAGGACACCCCCATCATACTGAGACTCCAAAATCGCAGAAGATTGCGGATGGCCGAAGACCGGCAATTAAGGTGCAACTTCGGCCGAAAACCATACTCCCGACATCTCGGCTTCCCCGAGTTGACTGCCGTTAAAAGAAGCACGTTTTCAAACTTGATTTTCCTTTGCCTCCTTTGCCAGAGAAGTAGATCGGAGCGACAAATAGTCAGACAATTGAATTCAATTCAATTAAGTTAAAGTGTGGGTGCTTGTAGGGAAGGACGATAGGGGTGTGTGGATAGATAGAGAAAATAGACAAGCGGTGAAAAGAGAAAGAAGTGTGGTAGGGTGCAAAAAGATGCTAGAGCCTGGTGATCAGGCCTATCACTTTCATTATTTTTTTTGTAGCGTGTATTCTATGTTGTTTTTGTTGATTTTTTATTTTTTATGTCGTTCAAGCCATTTGTCTTGATAACTTTAGTTTAACTTTGTTGTGTGATATGCATTGCTTATTTGTTTATGTTTTTTCAAACTTTTAAGTGCGTGCTTAATGTTTTGTATTCTTTGTATGTGTGTGTGTGTTTTAGTTTTTTTGTTTTTTCTTAGTCGGTAGAGGTCTCGTCGTATTCAGTAGTTTTCTTCTTTCTTGGTTTTGCGCTGTCTTCATCGGTGATTTTTTGTCATAATTGAGTTTTGGTCTTGAATCGGTTGTTTTCTTTGATTAGATTAGATTATACAACTCCTCATGCGTAGAACTGCACTTCATCCCCGCCAGTCAGTCGGTTAGCGGAGCTTGGGAATCTGGCGCGACACTCTGCTCTTCTGTTCTGGTTAATCATCTGAGTAATTTCTTCACTCAGTTCTCGATTAACCAGATCCTGCATCTTCCGGGTCCGTTCTTGGATGACTTTGTTAATGGGAATTATCCCCGCCTCTCTGTGCATATCTTCTTGTCGTCTTCTTTCTTGCCTGCGTGTACCTGTGATTAGGTACATGCATTTATTTTGCACTACTTGAAGTCGCCTGCGCCCTATTGTGACGACTGCGTCGTCCCCCAGACTGTTCGGCACATTCTTGTCGAATGTCCCAGTCTGGGTGATCTTCGCGCACGTTACCTGTCCCGGTCCTGGCAAGGGCGGGGTCGCTACCGCCTGTCCCTTGTACTCGGGACGAGGGCGTGCACCATGACTGGTGGACTGATAGACTTTTGGCGGGAGGCCGGCCTTCTCCCTTGTATTTAACTTGTTGTTTTTTTGTTATTGTTGTTTTTTGTTTTTTTTTGTAGGTCGCAAGCTCCTACGCCGGGGGAAGGGGGACCTTCCCCCGACGCCGGAGCTTGCTCCCTGATTGTTATCCTCTTTTTATTGTTGTTTCTGTTAAAATTTTTATTTTAAAGTAGCCTAGAACTGGGCTGTTTGTTTGCGGCGACTTATGCCCAAGTGGGCAGTCGCCAGATAGCCCCTTAAAAAAAAATTGTTGCTTTCACGTAGATTTTTGAACGTATATAGAGTTCTGACAGCGGCCGAGGCTCGAGAAATTCTTTCTTCAACGTGCTTCTTGTACCCGGTAGAGGTGATTTTCATAACGAGTACATTGCATTCGTTAGTGTAAGGATAGCGAGTATCCTCCCCTCGCACGTCTGCTCTTCGTGTGCGTCCAATGGGAACCACCTTGAACTTCTCTTGGTTAGTTCTAATTTTCCATTGAGCCTCGTAGGTGTTTAGATTTTCGATTTCTATCGCTGTCATGCGAGCTTGCCACGGTGCATTCCTCCATGGAGATATGATTATCTGGCTGAAATCATCGGCGTATTGAATATTGAGGGAAGAGGGGTACACAGGGGCTGGGACATTCGCGGTGTATATCGAGTAAAGGGTGGATGACAGACACCCCCCTTGCGGAAGGCTCGCAATGAGCGGAAACTTTGGTCCGTCCGTGCACCCTAGACTGACATACGCTGCTCTCTCAATGACGTAGTCACAGAGAGTTCTGACCAAGTTTTCACTTATACCCAGCCGTAAGATATTATACTGCATACCCCGCTGCCACACCTTATCAAACGCCTTTGATACATCCCGACAAACAATATCTACGTAACTCCTGTCCCGTTTGGCTTGGGCAAGCTATTTCGTTATGACATTGATTGCCATTTCCGTACTTCGCTTCTTTCTAAACCCGAATTGACATGGGTTGTAGAGGGAGTTTTCTTCCAGGTGAGACACCAGTCTCCCGTTGAGGATCTTCTCAAAGAGTTTCCCGCCAAATTCCAAGGGTTAAATTGGGCGGTAGCTCTCTCTCAACGTTGTGTCCTTTCCATACTTGGGCAAGAAGATCATCTTTGCCGTCTTGTTAGCATCTGAAAATTACCCCGTATTCAGACATGCGTTGAATATTCGTCTCATTCCTTCGATGATGTTGGCTGGTGCCTTTTCGAAGTTTAGCTTCGTAAGCCCCGATTGGCCTGGGGATTTTTGGCGGAGTGAGCGAAGTGCGCCAAGAATCTCTTCGGTGATCTCGGCGTCTCCGTCACGCAGTCTGTCCACCTGGTGATGAGGATGCGTTCTATGTTATTTTCAAACTCTATGTCAAAATCTTCGTTTTCTTCTTCGGGTATACTGAAGATTTTTTTCCAATAACGTCGGAATACTATTTCGATCTTTCTGTCTTCTGTTTCAATGGACCCATCTTCTTTTTGGATTTCCATTTTCTTCTTAATAGTCAGATTGGACATTGGACATTGAACATAAAAAAGTGGTGAAATTTAGGTAGAGTTAGAGAGAAAGATAGTAAGAGAGGAAGGTGGTTAAAAGGGTGAATTTAAAGAATAGAGAATGTGTGGGAGACAGAATAAAAAGGTCCCTGGTGAAAGGGTAGCTCTGATGTTTTGTTTTTTTATGTATGTTGTTAGTTTTTTTGGGTTTTTTATTTAATAAACTATAAAATTATAGTTTATTTAATTAAATTAATCGAGTTAATTTACTTTTTAGTTTTTTAGATCTTAATGATCTTTTGGCATTCAAGCCTTTATCTGAAACGGGGTTTTTATTCCCGCTGTGGGTTTTTTAAAAAAAATATTTTAATTTGATTTAAATTTGAATTGAATTTTTATCAAAGTTTGAGTTTATTTTGAAATTTCTTTTAACTAAAGAAAAAAGAAACTTGTGCAATGGCCAATGGCTGGCCAGATCCTCTTAGCTCTCTCGTGGAGCGCCACGTTGATCGGAGATAATCCAACCGAGTCGTGGAGCTCCCTCTGCCGTTTATGTTCTCTTCTTCGGGTGTTTGTAATTAGCAGCACAGCTTTATTCTGGATGACTTGTATTTTCGCATAGTGGGTCTTGGCGCTCGCGTTCAATGGCACCGGGGGGTACAAGAGTCTCGAGCGAATGCACACATTGAATATCTTGAGTTTAATTGAGGGATTTAGTTAAAGGAACCTATAAAAATCCCTCAAATCTCTCTTGTTATTCGCGACTGTTCGCTCGATATGACTCTTGTAGCCCCCTGTGGTGATTTTGAGCCCCAGAACCGTCCCTTCCAGGCAGTAGGGGATTCGCTCCCCTTCTACACGTATATTGTTGAAGGTCGCAAAACATGGGAATTGTTTTGAATTTTGGGGCATTGGTTGATATCTTCCATCTCCTGTCGAAAGAGTTGATGTTAGATATCTCCCCAGCCGTATTTCTCGCCATAAATTCCCTGTGAACGTAAGCGGCGGTAAAAATTTGCGATATGTCGTCAGCGAACTGAACGTATATCGTACCCTCGGAGAGAGGTTGTGGTAGGTCGCGTGTATATATGTTGTATAAAAGCTGACTGAGATAGCCCCCTTGAGGGACCCCTGCTTCGAGCTCGAATTCGGGGCCTTTGTATCCTCTGATATGTATGTATGCTCTCTTCTCCATTATGTTGTCGCATAGAATCCTCTCAAGAATGGGGTTGAGGCCTATTTGAAGGATCTTAAATTGTAGTCCTCTCTTCCAAACCTTATCAAAAGCTTTGTTGACATCGCGGAGCACCAGGTCGGCATGCCTTTTGTCTGCCTTGATCTTGGCAAGCTTTTCGATGATAACGGCTAGTGCCGTGTCAGTCCCTCTTTTCCTTCTGAAGCCGTGTTGCTGCTCGTTATGCAAGTTGGCTTCGTCGAGAAAAGAGTTGACTCTATTAGCCAATATGTTCTTGAAGACTTTTCCAGCAAATTCTAGGAGAGATATCGGCCGAAAGCTGGCAGGGCAGCCCGGGGGCTTTCCCGATTTTGGGATGAAAATCATCTTGGCCACTTTCCACTGATGTTATTAGCCCACTCCAAACGTTAGGCGGGGCCTTGATGAAATTCTCCCTGGTCAGCCCCGTGGTACCCGGTGCTCTTTGACGTAAGGATTTTAGAGCAACGGAGAGTTCTAAGGCAGTTATTTTACTACCATAGCCCTCCACCGCTCTTTCCTGCGACACACAATGATGAGGAGAGGTTCTGTGTATTTGTGTGTTTAGCTGTTGGATTATGTCAGTCTCGAATTCGAGGTCATAATTGCCATTTTCTTCTGGGGTAATTTTGAAGATTGAGGACCAGAAAATCCTAAACATTTCCTCAATCTCCTCAGTCTCGTCAATTTCTTTACCGTCGTTTATGAGTGTAATTCTTTTTTATGGTGGTCTTCCTTTTAAACGTTTAAATGTCTGCCAAAATGTGTGGGAGTCTCTTTCTATGTAGTCTTTCTATCAGTCTGTCCCATATAAGTGTTTGTTGGTCCGTAATTAGTGTCTGGAGTTCGTCTTTAATCTGTCTTATTCTTCTGTGGGCATTGTGGTTGGGGCCTATCAGTGCTACTACATTGGACAGGTCCTTATATTCTTGGGCCAGGGCTTTCATGGGAGGGGTCCAATGGGGAGCTGGAAGGGTTCTATATTTAATATGGGGAATACTATTTTCATCGGCTTTCATTAGGTAGTCAGTGATTCTATCCAGCTCTTTATCTACTTCTTCTAAATGGGCATCAAATAAAGGGTCTGGGATATAATTAAGATGGTAATTTCTGTAGCTTTCCCAGTTCGCCTGCTTATAGCTTTTGCGTTTTGGGATTGTTATTTGAATAGGATTTACTCCTACTGTAATGTTGATAGCCTGGTGGTCACTCGGAATGATAGGGCCCGGTTCAATGTAGTAGTTGTATGGAAACCTGATACTAGATTGGACTATATCAGGTTTCCTTGCTGCTCTTCCCGTTATGTAGGTCGAAAATTCTGGTCCGATCCTTGTCACGCATTGTCTGTCAAGTAGTACTTCGATGTTTCTGCCTGCATTGTTGTAGGAGGTATATCCTGCCACTGCACACCTTGCATTGAGATCTCCAGCAAAGATTACATTTTTCTTATGGCTGAAAATCTACAGAAGGTTGTGCATGGGCACATAGCCGCATCTTGGGGGTTGGTACCCCGTAGCCATGACCAGCCCCCCCTCCCAAGGTAGTGCCTACCTCATTGCCAAGGAATGATTCATCTAAGTCACTTAGTTTTCTGTATTTTAGTCCTTTTTTGACGGCAATTGTGCAGCCGTCATACCGTTCCTGGCTATGATTCTTGCTAATAGCGTCGTATTGAAATATTTTTAATTGTTTTTGCGCGGTCAGTTCGTGTTTGGAGATTAGTATAATATCAGGGTCACTCTTTCGCATAATATTGCCATAGATGGAACCTTTTCCGTCCCACCCATTGACATTCATTTGCATAATCGTGTCTATTTGGTTATTTTGTGTAATGTTGTTTTTTTTGTGTGGGATTAAAGTAGACACTTATTCGCGATCTACTTTAGCCCCATGAGGTGTACTGGGCGGGGTGCGCTCGCTGCCCTTTCGCTTTTTTCTGTATTCTGTGTCCGTAATCGTGTGGAAGCAGTCAGTGGTCAATTTAATCATATTTTGGGCGAGAGCCTCCTCAACCTGCCGCTCCGGAACCTCATCTGAGCATTCCCACTTGTATCTTCTGGTCCTAAGACCCACCGATATTTCGCGGGAATCGATTTCGGTTGGGGAGGGCGCCGATTCGGGGGCATATAGCTTGAGATTGAAACCTCTCGCATGATATTTGAGTTGGTGTTCCCTGCCTCGTGATGAGGAGGTTGACCTTGGACCACGAGTTTTTGATGTTTTTCTCGACCGTAGAGACCTGGTCTCTTTGGGTCGTACTACTTCCTTGTTTGGGGTCTGGGTTTGCGTTTTCGTTGTAACGGTGGTATCCTTTGGGGGTGTAAGAGGCGCTTATTTTGCTGTCTGTGTTGTTTTGGGTTTGTTTAAACGTGGATCGCGTGTGCTAGCTGTATTTTTTGGTGTGGGTACCTTTTGGCACGTTTCTTGGCACTGAGGGGCTACGCTTATTCGCATAACTTCCTCTGAAGGAGGGTTGTCCGGGAACCACATCTCCTGCAGGCCGTTTTTTACGAGCATGCGGTTGACCTCGGTGGCAAAAGTACCTGGGCGTGTGATGTTGGCTATGTGTGCATAATAAATGCAGCACATTATTTTCGTATAGTGTTCATTTTCTATGTGAAGGAATGCCTTTTGGTTGTTTGTCTCAGCAATCGCGGCTTTGGCTACTTTTGCACAAGTGGAATTGGCCTTCTTTTCCTCCGTTTCACGTTGTAGCTGGGTTTGCTTTTGGATTTCTTGTTTCCTATCTGGCATGCCATGGACATAATCCGGTGGGGGCCTTCACAGTTTAGAAATTTTGAAGAGGTACTCTTACAGTCGCGCCAAAAATGGTCGCGACCGGCACAAATCGTGCATAACGTAATGTCTTTCTCAGAGCAGCTTGAAGTGGTGTGTTTGCCGTACTTGCAGCACTGAAAGCAGATTTGCAAGTCGACAAATTCTTCACGTTCAATCTGCTCTTGGCAGACTCTTACGTTAAAAGAAGCAAACCAATATCTTTAGCCTTTTGAGCCATTGCCATGTCCTCGAAAACAACCTTGAAAACGTGCGTGTAGTTTTTTAATTTAATTACCTCCGCTACTTTTGCCCAAGGGTGGTTCCTTTCCATCTCATCCTTAATGTCTTCTGTCGAGTGGCTCCCGACCCAGGAGTTGAGGTGCCTGCAGATTACACTACAGTGTGTTCTAATTTGTGGCGGTGTGTGGGGTTTCAGGTTGATTGTCTTCAGGCATTCAACTGCTTTGCTTGAGGTCCAGGCTTCACAGTTCGCCTCCCTCGCACAAATAGCAGAGTATCCATTTTGTATGTCGATGAGTCTGACCTGTGCAATTCGTAAGTTACCCTAAATTTGTTCAAAAACTTTCCCTATGTCCGGTTTCGGGCCCTCCGAGAGGACCCGAAGAGTGATGCGGAGAGTCTCCCTCATTTTTCCTGCATCCTATCGTAAGTTAGGTGATGAATTTTAGTAAATGTAAATATGTATACTCTAAGAGACGATTTGGAAAATATAAGAAAGGGGGGGGGAACTAATTGAGTGGGCCAATTGAGGATTCAGTCCTTCTCTCCACGAAGGAGTGAAGATTTGTCCTTCACCTTCTTTAATCGAAAAAGGCCAGTGGTCCACTTTTCGAACGTATCGAGCTTTTTCGCTTTACCCAGTTTTTATTATCACTAGTCAAAACGAGTCACAATTTCACTTTTACTTTCGCAGAAAATTTACTTTTGCAAAAATTTCCGAATAAGGATTTATCACAGCGGTGAGGCAGACTTGCTAAGGCAACCAGAGCCGTCTTCTTAAGTCAGACAATCTGAGCCCTCCAATTTTATATGTTTCCCGCGCCATTATTAGCCAATTTTTGTAATACTTATGTTCGCGTAGAAATACTATATATAATGTAGCAATTTTTGAATAAGACTGTTTGTGACTTTGTCATGGGCAGAAAGAAGGGCATGTCTCATGATAGAAGGACACAGAGGACCTGAATTCGAACTGAAGGCAGGCGTTCCAACGGGAAGTTGCCTGAGCCCTCTGCTTTACTTGGTCTTTACCATCGAACTCCCAACACTGGTGCATAGGGACACGATGTATCTGCAATTCGCAGATGACATCACCTAGATCGTCCGGTGACCGGTGAAGAAGGCAAAGGGATCAGGCAGCGAGAACCATAGCGGAAATCAACAACGTCAACCAGTACGAGAGACGCTGGAAGATAAGAACAAATAGGGAAAAATTCAAGATCGTCCCACTAAGCCGCACGTTGACGGACCCCATAATCATCGAGGGGAGGAGATACGGCTACTCCGCCGAAGGCACTGTCCTGGGCCTAAAGTTCTCCGATCACGGATACGCGAGACACTACACGGAGAAGCGGAACCTGGCAAAGGGAGAAATCTCCAAGCTATACAGGTTTAGAGACCTTAGCTCGGCCAACATCAGGAAGATATACCTGATGTACGTCCGGGCTAAGCTCATCTATCCCGCAGTAGTGACTTAAGCGGCAAACAAAACTTCAATGAGAAAAATGCAGCGAGTACAAAACACTGCATCCCTACTGATCAACAAGGTCAGAAGGCGGGACCAACGCCGTCAGAGGGAACTCCATGCAAGGAAGAAACTAGACCCTATCAACATCTTCACCCAAAAATTGAGAAGAAGGGTTTGGTTAACACTTACAAATGATGTCATCCCGGAATTACAGGGAATAGGTGGCAGAATGGGCATACCTGCACGACTGCGTGGGAATATCACACGACGTAACCGATTCCCAAGTACCAAACACTGCACACAAGAAAACATTACACCAATGTACACTTAACAGATACCCAATAAACAACACAATCGAAACGAACCAAACACAGAGTATCCATAAAACAAAATATAATAAGAACACAGGTAAATTGCCGAGCCAAAAGCTTTAAAAGGCTTGAATGCTCAAAAATTTAACCAAAAATAAGTACAACATTTGAAACACGAACAATAAGAAGAACACGCCTGCTACACGTAAATAAACCAATACATAATAGACACTACATAACACAAATAGGTAAAGAAAATTTTCCAAAAGTAATAAGACTGCGATGCCCTCCTACTAGGGCACCCCCCCCCCATCTTTAAAAATTTTCACCTACTTTTATCTACTACTATCCAAATATTTCTAAGAGTGAATATACCATCATCATTCCGACTAATCGGATTTCTTGGGCAAAAGTCAGCAACTGGCCAAGGCGGAAAAGTTTTGGACAAGTTTTTGCCAAAACGTCTCCATTATCGCTTCCTCGCGTCGGCCTGGAAGCTACCATAAAAGAGAAGAAGAAGAAATAGAAGCCACAAGAGAGATAATACCCTATTACTACTACACCATTTCACCCCCTTTTCACCATCATTTTCATAATCTTTTTTCAGGCTACGCTTTTAAGAAGATGACCGGGTAAAACCATCACCCTCTAAAAAAAAATAATCACAAGACTCGCATAATACTCATCAAATTAGACATAAAACGGGAGTCTGCTTATCCTACGTGCTTGCCTAACGAGGACCACGAGGGGGTAACCCTCGACAACATGGCAATGGATCTGGCCACACGAATACCCATCAGGGTAATTAACGGCCAGGCCAAACCGGAGAGAGGTACAGTCTTTTAGACCATCTTCGGAAAACTCAGTGTCTGCGAAAGGGAAAAAGATATTGAAACAATCAGCAAGGAAGATGGCATTCACGTTCTCCAAGAGATAAACCTCCAGCCCGCAGTACCACCACAAATACAGCCCACCCAGTGTGATTTGCCGTCGCCTCGATCCCTGGATAGGTGATCGCGCGAAGGAGGAACTAGCGGAAGAAATTCAGGCCAACCAAAGCTAGGCGAAAGTATCAGAAATCATCAAGTTCCGAAACCGAAGGGAGATCCAAGAATACACCCATGTATTCAAAGTGATTTTTAAGGAAATGGAGATGGCCCAGAAGGCCAAAGAGAGGGGTCTATTACTCTTCCATGCAAAAATTAGTGGGGACCAGATCAAGGGCAAGAAGTTCACCCCTGTGCAGATGTGTTTCCGCTGCTATAAGATGGAGCAACACTCCACAAAGGACTGTCAAGAAGTAGAAGAAACATGCTCCAGGTGTAGTGAAAGAGGCCACGGCTGTAAAAACTGCACGAAGACTAAGAAGTGCATAAACTGCGGGCAGGGCCATAGAGCACTAGCCATGGCGTGCCCTATGAAAAAAAACATAATTAAGAGAAAACAGGACGCAAAGAAAGAAGAACAGAGGAGGAGAACTACTTCGTATGCGCATGCAACAAATTCACCCCATCCTACACAAGCCCCGACTAAGACATATATTAAACTGGAGACGAGGAATCGACGAAGATTCTCACCTGCATCTTTTATGCACACGTGAGAAATCTTACGAATCCGGGCACGTTTCTAGTGAGCTCAATCTGATGCTAAAGAATAACAATCTGAGTGAGATGTGGTTTCCAGAGAACCCTCCCTCAGGAGATGTCCTACAACTTTAATTCTCCCCAAAGGTAAATGAAGAGGTTATTGCAGCAGAATCTACCCACCAAGCTGAATCAACGGTCCCCCCCACACAAGGTACAAGAACAAGAAACTCAGGAGCCCCCCAGGAGAACCGACCCCAGAAATGAGGCTAGAAAGGCGAGGGAAGCTGCCACAAATGTACCAAAAAGAAGGGAAAGGCAAACGACGACAGACACAGACTCGGACAATGACAGTATCCTGAGCGTACCCACTAGATAGGTCAAAACAGAAAAGAAAAAAACAAGAGAAACAGACACAAGTAAGACGGGAGAGAACTGGGTCTGAAGGTCTACACTTCGGACAAGTACCCCTTCCGAGAAAATCTAGATCCCACGAATATCACAAATGGAATAAAAAAACAAAAGCTAAAATGGACGATTACTGAAACAGAAGTCGCGGCAGCATTCTTCTCTGGTAAAGTGTTACTCGACAACGCCTCCTTTTATACAATCCCGGCCATGGAATTTAAGAAGATCAAAAGCGGAAAGGTACGCAAGCACAGGAAATAAGTAGCGCTCTATAAGTAGACACAAAACATGGAGAACATAAACAACACCCTAAATATTTTAACACCAAACACAAACGGATGGTTGGGGAAAGCAAATGAATATGGCAACATATTCAGAAGATCGGACCTCGACATTATCCTAATTTCAGAACACGGTGTCAACACTAATAACATGCGGATGAAAATCCCAAATTACCACGTCCTGGTAAAGAACGCCACTCAAGATAGATTTGACGGTGCTGCAATCGCCATTAGAAGAAACATCACCTTCAAAAGGCTCCCAGAGCTTGACGAGTCCTTCGTGGCGGTCGAAATCCCTGCACTTGTTGGGGGACTTACAATGGCAGCTGCATACCAGCCTCCTCGCCGTCGATATCTACCCATCAACAACATTCTAACCCTAACTGCATACCGCAGGAATGTCTTCATTGGGGGCGATCTCAATGCTTGTCTGGGGGCCTTGGGCTACACCAGAACTAACGAAAGAGGCAGAAATCTACAACTGGTTATTGACCGGGACAGGCTCGAAAGAGCCTGGCCGGAACTTCCGACCTATATCACGGACAGATGTGCAACAACCCCGGACATAATACTAACACGTACCAACTTCCCTTTCAATCTGGTCAGTATGCCTGGCTCCACGGTTCCAAGCGACCATATCTCCATCATGACCACAATCTCCCTCGCACCTACCATGATTCCTATCCCACCCAGGAAGAGCTTTGCAAAAGCAAACTGAAAGCTGTACAAGCAAATGCTCAACAGCTTTGAACCAGCCAACCTAAGCGAAGCTATCCTGGAAGAGATTGACGAGGAAATTAACCGCATTACACTCCTGATCATGGAAGCGGACGAAAAGTGCATTCGGTGCATCACGCACAAAAGCCCTCCGCAACCCAGGTGGACCGATGACATGCGAGAAATTGCCTCAGAGCATAGAGAAATCTATGAGGAAGTCAAGCAATTTGGCCCAAACAGAAACAACACCAGAAGACTCCGACAACGTAGAAAGGAGCTCAAAAACCAGATCAACGCACAACAATGGGCCATATGGGTCGGAATAAAAGAGACTCGACTCAGAGCAGTACCCCAAAAAATTCTGGAAGGGGATAAAAAAGCTGAGAGGTTTGCCACCGAAGGAAAAAATAAGGCTGGAAGAAAATGGTGAAATCATTGAAGATCCGGAAAAACTCGAAAGAAGGTTCAGGAGGTACTGGAGAAAAGTATTCTCCATCCCCCCCTAAAGAGAACGAGGATTTTGACCTGGAGTTCGAGCACCAGATTATAGACGAACTCAATACCAGAATCCACCGAACGCATTCCCGCCCGCACGTTTCCGAAGAAAGGAGAATGATGGGCCACGGATGACCAAACAGAGAGCTCCTGGCTAGACAGGGATTACCAAAAACCATCTGCTAAATGCTCCCCGTGCCTGCTACAAGGAATTACGAACTTAATGAACACGGCTCTGAACACTGGCTACTTCCTTTATGTATACAAGGTGGCAAAAGTCATATTTATACCAAAAGGGAAAAGATGCCAGAACAGCTGATGGACTACAGGCACATCTCCCTCTTGGAAATCATCGGTAAGATTCTGGAAAAGATTCTAGCCAACAGGCTTCAGAAACAACTCGAGGAGAAGGGGTCCACAATCCACAACAGCATGGGTTCCGGAAGAAACGTGGAAAAACACCGCACTCGCGCTCCTAACCGAGAAAATCGCCAAGTGCCGAGCGGAAGGAAAGTACACTGACATCGTACTCAGGGACGTACAAAAGACCTTCGACAAGGTCTGGCTGAAGGGCCTTCAATATAAGATACTGAACCTTCAGCTAGACCCGATTCTGGAGCGCATTATCTGCGACTTCATCATGGAACGGCGCGTCGGAATCATGATTGAGGGTCACCAAGGACCTGAGTTCCTCTTTGAGGCCGGAGTCCCGCAGGAAAGTTGTCTGAGCCCCCTCCTTTACCTAATCTACACAATAGATTTACTAACCCCGATAAAGGACGACTTTTATATCTCCAGTTCGCGGACAATATAACCCAGGTGATCCCTGGTACATACAGGAATCCCAGGGCTCAGGCTCAAGAGACTGTTAATAAAATCAGAAACATAAATGAGTACGAGAGTAAGTGGAAGATCCGCACGAATAGCAGAAAGTTCAAGATCCTCGCCCTCGGTCGCAGAAAAACAGCAGACGTGACAATAGGGGAACTGATATTTCCCTATCACCAAGAAGGCACCGGTTTGGGGCTTAACATCACCCCCACCGGGTACGGGCATCCCTTTAAAACACGGGAAATTCTTGCGAAGTTAGAACTATCCAAACTTCACAGATTCAGGAATATGAGATCTAACAATATCAGAAAGTTATATCTCATCAACATCCGACCAACACTCATGTACCCCGCGGTGATGGCCCAAACCCTAAGTAGGAATCGCTTGAAGCGCCTACAAATAGTTCAGAACAAGGCGTCTCTCTACATAAATAAACATAGAAGGCGAGACCGAATTCCCCAAAGACAACTCCACCCAAGAGCCGCCCTGGCACCTATCAATCTGGTGACCAAAAGTTTGGCCAAAGGAACTTAGGAGAGGATCATGATCGAAACGGCACCTGAACTGGCGGAGGATCTAAAAATCAAAGCGAACAAAAGGGATAAAGTGAGCAGAAAGAGGCGATCTCCTAGCTTGAGACAATGCTCAGAAGAGTAGTTGGCACCGTGGTTCACATAAAAGACCGCACCGAATAAACATACACGATATATTAACAAATACACTCACAAACACGAATGAATGTGTAGAATGCAAGATAATTAAATGTACGAGTATATACGAGGGGTGGTCAATAAGTTTTGCAATTCGGATATAAGGAAACGAGATATGAGGAAAAGTGTTTTATTATTTTTCAATATAACTACCCTCGACTTCAATGCACTTGCGCCACTTGTCCCTGAGGCTTCGAATTCCCGACAACCAGAAATCTCCCGAATGCTGTTCAATCCACTCCTGGACGGCAAGCTGGACATCTTTATCGTCCCCAAACCGGCGTCCACGCAGTGCAGCCTTGAGCTGGTGGAATAAAAAGTAGTCGCTAGGGGCCAGATCTGGACTGTAGGGGAGATGGTTGAGCTCCTCGAATCCGCATTCGCGCCGGGCAGTTTGTGTAACTCTGGCCTTGAGGACTTTAACGACGTTGAAGTCGATCATGGGGCATGAGGTTTCTAGCGACCCAAAGGGCAGAGACCTTGGTCATGGCCAAATTGTCGTGAATGATGTTGATAACACTTCCATGTGACATTCCAAGTTCTCGCTCGATTTCTTTTACCTTCACCCGTCGATTTTCGAGAATCATTCTCTCCACACGGGCCACATTGTCCTCGTTGTTCACGTCTGATAAGCTTCCTGGACTCGGGTCATCTTCAAGGGACTCCCGACCATGGCGGAACTTCCTATTCCAGCGAGCAATGGTTGCATATAAATGGGCGGTGTTGGTGTACACTGCAACCATGCGTTCATGGATCTCTTTTGCATTCTTGCCTTCCTTGGTCAAAAATTTAATCACTGTGCGGTGTTCAACCTTCTTTATTGTTGGAAAAATTTGTGACTGGCGATCTGCGATCAGCTACTGCTTCTTAAATAGACGAGTCAGGAGCGTGCGGCTGCAGATCCTGACTTGTCATAACTTGTCCTAACACCCCACAAACAGCCATCCTCCTTCTCTGTTTTGCCCTACCGATTCGTAAAACTTATTGACCGCCCCTCGTAGTAGAATTAGACTCTTGAACAACTTCATTTAGTATTACTTTGAAAAAAAAATAATATATATATATATATATATATATATATATATATATATATATATATATATATATATATATATATATTTATTTATATAGGAAATAGTAAATAAAATAAATAAATAAAAACAAATTTTAGGAAAAAAAAGGTTACAAATTAAGTATAAAAGAGAAGCTTGAATGCGTTAAAACACAAATTAAGATACACACAAAAATACAAATTACAGGATTGAAGGTCATTAAAAAAAGAATAGAAATCTAAACAAATGAAAAGTGTAGCTTTCACTACCAGGGCAAACCCTACAAACTCTTCACCCACAATCTATCATCTCATCTTCCACACTAATCTTTTTCCTAACTATTATTCATCAAGCAAGCAAGAATAATTCCATTTCTGTTCATTCCCTGAAGATGACCTAACATGGTCGAAATACGTCTAGGAATAAAGAATGTCATTTGCGGATGTTTTTTCTCGCCTCGAAGACCCCGTTAAAAAACTTGTAAGAAATATTAAGAAAATACAAGTTAAAATTAATAACGCTGCCACAGCTGTGGACTTCAATAGAACCTGAATACAACATGGCCTTTTACCTAATAATATATATATATATATATATATATATATATATATATATATATATATATATATATATATATATATATATATATATATATCTCAACCCCAAATAAATGTATTTTAAAAATAAAAAAATATCAACTAGATTATGGGTGGCAGATAACAGTTTACTCAAAGTAGCCGCCCTCAGCTTCCAGCACGGCCTCAAGACGGCTCTGAAACCTGGCGCATGCGTTCCTCACTGTATCCCTGGGAAGATCTTCGAACACCTCCTTGATCTTGGCCACCAGCTCGACCTTGGGGTTGCAGGCAGAGTGGTTGGTGTCTTTCTTAACCGCTACCAACATTACAACATGAGATTACAATCAGAGGAGCTAGGGGTCCTGAAATTAGGGCTAGTAAAGACGTAGAAATGTCCCGACAACAATTTCTGACTCTTCCCAGAGGTATAGTGCCATACATATAGACATCCAGCAGCAATCCTCTCCAATTAGGCTTTGACCCCATTCTCTAGTAGCTCCAGATACCCGTCTGAATTGAGCTTAAAACTCTGCTCAAACATGTGGAGGGACATGACGTCACCCTCACTAGACAGTCACAGTTTGGTCGAACTTGGTTTTCATGATACTTCGAACGTCGCATGTATTATAGTCAAGCCACCTGTTGTTCTGGATGTTGTGCAACTGGTCCTGGCAGAAGTTCTTTTCATCTGAGAAGATCCAGATCGTCCCAGGCTCAACATGATGCTTCAGCTTGTTCAGAAACTTCTTTGTTTTCGTTACGCGGTTTCCCTTGGCTTTGGTTGCCATAATTTGAACCTTGCGCTTCCTTCTTGTGACAGTGGTAGCGAAGGTACCTCTTCAGGGTCAGCTTAAAGGTGCTGACTTCAACACCCCTCTTTCGCTAAAGCTCGGATTCCCTTGCCCGGGTCTTCCATCACCTTGACCAGCAGTTGTTGGATGAATTACGGCGTGCTTTCTCTGTCAGAAGGCCTGTTATGTTACTTTCTGCTGCCCACTGCTTCGTATTCTCCGTTGCGGTTGCCCATGTCACGACTTACAGCCTTTACAGAGTTAACAGAGTATTGAACACAAGTTAAGATGTCGGCATTTTGATACTCGGCGTAAATCATCGTGATGCAGTTAACTCTTTTACAATTTCAGACGGCTTCCAGTCTTCCATGTCCGCTAACATTTTTTTCAACTAAAACTTTATTCTGTTTGTTATTCAACGCCGTTGACTGTTCACCGATACATCAAGAGATTTTAGAAAAAGTGAAACATTAAAAATCGTCAAATTTAGCCCGAATCTTTATTTATTTAGATACAGTTCGCATGTATTTCTATTACAACATCTTCCATAACTTTTGCCAGAGAAAATCAGAGGTTTTCACAATTGTTGTACGATTACCTACAGGTATAAAATACCTATGAGTAAAAGTTATGTAAATATAGATGAATAAAACGAAAGTTATCAGTAGATAAGCAATTTACTATCAGGTCGTCCGAAAAGTTCTGAGAGATTTTGACAGTTTTCTTTAAACTCTTCATATTACATCTGTAGTGTTGGTACGTC
Organism: Ceratothoa steindachneri; assembly: GCA_963969495.1. Taxonomy (NCBI): domain Eukaryota; kingdom Metazoa; phylum Arthropoda; class Malacostraca; order Isopoda; family Cymothoidae; genus Ceratothoa; species Ceratothoa steindachneri. Next base: position 18,559 of record CAXAKS010000400.1, read on the forward strand.
TAATATGTTGGCATCACTTGCAGCCAGGTAATCTATTGGCTATGTCTCACATAAAAAAATCAGCATCTCTTATTTTTATCTGCCTTTATCAAGGTCAAAATGGATAACCAAAAGTAGCATTTTCGGCACTTAATGCTTTTCTTCATTAAAAAGGATAAAAACTCTGAAGAAACGTGTAAAACTATTTGTAATGTTTATAGTTAAGGTGCTGTAGGTGAATCAAAGGTTTGGAGATGGTTTGCAAAATTCAAACAAGTAGATTTCAGCTTAGAAGATGTAAGTCACTCTGGAAGACTTTACAAGTTGCACGACGATCTTTTGAAGTAACGTAAACATTAAAGCTAGCCCAGAAATCACAACTATAGGGCTTTTAGACATGTTTGAAGTCCCCAAAAGTACTGTTCATTAACACTTTGAAACAATCGTATATTTCCAGCTATCATCTATGGGTCCATCACAACCTTTCTGAGAACAACTGCATGGACCGATATTCTATCTGCAACCTGCTCTTAAAACGCAATGAAACGGAGCCTTTTGGAAGCGATTGACAATTGCAGATAAAAAAAAAATGGCTTGTCTACGATAACATAGTGCGGAAACGACCCTGAAGTTTGCGTGAGGATTCACCAAAACAGCGACCGGAGCTGAATATTCATGCCAAAAAAGTTATGAATCAAATCATCATATTATTATGTGCACTGCCGCCAGCTGGAAAAATTGAATAAAAAACTCACCAGATGTCTTTGGTTACCCGCCCAAAGTTTCATGAGCTTGTGTGGGATCTCTTCCAGCATCCACCGTAGTCTCCCGACATTGGCTTTAATTTAATGATTTAGATAGTGTCATAAACCACCTGGATAACTTCTCCTCCAAAGCAGTTCAATTAACCTAATTCAACGGATGACAAAAGCCGCAAAGGCCTATCAGAGCTCATCCGATGCAACACCGGCTCCATAAAGTCCATCCACAAAATTAAGTCCAAAACACTGCTTAAAAAAGCATCAACAGCATGGCTTGCCGAAAACAAAATCATGCACAGCAGCACTATCAATAATATATCCAATTTATACGAAAAAATTTCCTCCAAAATCTGCATATACAGAAATGTGTTCATGACATCACGTCCAATCTATAACAATATCAATATTGCAACACGTAATTTGCAGGCTCAATTCAGATAAGCAAACCCCTCTCCCACAAAAGCGCTCTGAATCATTTTTAATTTTCCTTAGTGGGTCTTGGTGTCATTATTTGTATTCACGTGCTATTTTTGAGTTTGGTCGTACTTATAACTTGTACAAATGTTATTCATTGATAATTTAATGGTTATATTCCAAAAGAAATTTATTCCCGTTGTCGTTCGGATCATTTAGAACATTTCAATTTCACTGTCAAGTCCTCCAGAAAATTATGAGCGTTTCTTAAGTATGAGGATAAAAGAAATTTATTCGTATTGCAATCATTTTTATTCATAAAAGTACCCTCCATTTTGGTTAAGGACTTCAGTCCTATTCGGCGGCTTCATAATTCCATCCGCGTAGAACCGTTTTCGGATTCTTCGCTTTCGACCTCCATCTGAGTCACTTCCAAACATTTTCAATGGGATTCAGGTTCTGACTCTGTGCACGCTAATTCATAAGTGATGTGTTCGTCGTCTAGGAAGATCTTCACCAACTTTGAAGTGTGGCAGGGGGCGTTATACTGGATGGAAATTGCAGGATTGGCTTTGGAGTCTCGCAGATGCGGCAAAGCATGCTGTCACAGCGATTCCTTGTACACTTGTGTATTTACTGCGCCCAGTAATTGCACAAGTGGCACACCGCCTTATATAGAAACCATGACGCAGACCATCACATCTTATTTTTGATGGAATTGATATAAATTTTTAGCCTGCTCTGCGACGAACGAACACCCTTCCATCGAATCAGAACAAGTTAAAATTAAAGTCACCGCTGAATTGGCCTTGGCTTCATTAGACATCCATCCATGTAACTTGCTCAGTGACGCGCTTTCTTGTTCTTCGAATTAATCAATGGCTTGACCGAGGTTGTGCGGGTGTGAAGATTGTCTTCCTCTAACCGATTTGCCTGGAGACACTAATAGCCCTCCCCCCCACCAAAACAACGCTCTCTAATCTCTCTAGAAACTGCTGCCCTCGTCATGAAAAGGTCTTTCTTCCCACCTTGGGCAATGCCTCGGTCATCTTTGGCCTCTAATGGTTGACTTACCAGCCTTACATAAGTCTGTTTTGTCATAGGTTGAGAGAATATTAGGAATTAAACCTTTTGAAAGCTTGAAAGTCAATGCAATGGCTTCAATTGAAAGACCATCTTGGTATCGAGGCTTTACGCGATCAGCTCGCAGATACAGGCGTGATTAGGTATGTTACGTGGACGACAGCCGGCAAGAGAGTGACATAACCTTCACGAGATTGAACTGAAGTGAGCTGCTATGCAAACAATGCCAGTTCTCTTTACAAGGAACCTAAGCGTTCAGATCATTTTGTACACTTAAATATTTCTAGCAACATGATTATCCGCTGATAACTTTCGGTGTATTCATAAAAATTTGCATAATCATTACCTAGACGAATTTTATACATGTAGGTTATCGTACACTAATTTGGGAAACCTTATATTTTCTCTGGCATAAGTTATGGAAGATGTTGTGATAAAACACAGACGTTCTGATTTTTGGGGGCGGTCTGTATATATGTGTATGTTTTGTTAAAGAACAGATTGTACTTCGCCTTTACTTGTTTTATTTTGTGACGTTCTAACTAGCGAATGCAGTTTTTAGGTATCTGCCGTGAGTTGAAAGATCAGCCGATGAAGATCCATTTTATTTTGAACATGCGAATTAGGGCCGGGAGCTTCCCCCTTCCACCGGGCATCTTCAGGCGGGAGTGTTAGTTGTTTTCGAGGCCATTTTCGATTCACGTTAGCCGTTTACAATTATACTTAACGTTAAGTCGACTTAGGATTACATCGATAGTTTCCACAGTTCTCCGCCAGGAGGAATTCTCCCTTATTTTGATGTAAAGAACCTATTGGCTAAATAAAAGAAACTATAGAAATAATTATGAAATATGTCTACAAAAATCCTGATCATCCATCCCCTCGAATTGAAAACCAAATCTTAAGGCAGCTTTTGAGAATATGTATAACTGAAGCGCTATTTCGAAATCCTGATGAGATATATATATTTTTTTTTAAGAGCTCATCTGGCGACTGCCTACTTGGGCATTAGTCGCCGTATAAAAACATGCTTAGTTCTAGGCTACTTTAAAATAAAATTAAAAAAACGAAAAACACACCCAAAAAAGGGGAAAGGAAGCAAGCTCTTCCGTCAGGGGGAGTTCCCCCGGCGCAGGAGCGTGCAACCTAAAGGGAAAAATAAAGAAAAGCAAAAAACAAAACAAAACAAACCCTGCTTAAATAATAGGGAGAAGGCCGGCCTCCCCCCAAAAGTCAACAAGTCCACCAGTCATGGTGCACGCACTCGTCCCGAGTGCAAGGGACAGGCGGTAGCGACCCCGCCCATCCAGGTACCGGGACAGGTAACGTGCGCGAAGATCACCCAGACTGGGACATTCGACAAGAATGTGCCGAACAGTCTGGGGGACGACGCAGTCCTCGCAATAGGGCGCAGGCGAGCGCTCCATCAAATAGCGATGCGTCACACGAGTGTGTCCGATTCGGAGACGACAGAAAGCGACCTGAAGCCGACGAGGCATTGGGGGATAGGTCCATGGGAACAGTTGCGGCGCAATGGCACGCAACTTTATGTTCCCTTCGACCGTCTCCCATCTTCTTTGCCAAGCAGTCCGAAGAGCTGCCCGTATTCCTGCCATTAAATCGGTGTGAGGAAGAGCGAAACGCTGGTCCGGTCGCAGGAGTCCTCGCGGACTCTTTGGCGCGCTCATTCCCCGCAATTCCTACATGTCCAGAAGCCCAGCAGAAGATAATCTCGACATCTGCCCGGCTTGGCATAACCGTGGCGTCACGGATATCGCGAAGCAGGGGATGCGGAGATTCCAATGCCCCGAGAGCACTTAGGGCGCTTTGTGAGTCGCTATAGATCCCAATCCGGTCTCCGAACCGGGCACGTCGCGTAATCTGCCGTACCGAGTGGTGTGGGGCCACTAACTCGGCCATGAAGACAGACGCAGCGCCTGGCAGAGCCCCGCTGACTTCAAACAGAGGGGATACAGCGCGGAAGCCGACCCCCTCTTGGGACTTGGAGCCATCCGTATACACTGGTACGGTTCCAGCGAGACACGAGGTGTGATCGAGAAAGGTCGAACGCAATACTCACGGCGCCGTACAAGCTTTGGGAGAGAGACGTGGCGACAAATAGCCAAATGTGGTACCCTCCAGGGTGGCGTCCTGGACAGAACCAGGGGCAGCACTGGCCCGAGAGCTATATCTACCTCTCGAAGGAGTTTCCTGGCCCTAAACCCAAAGGGCTTATGGTATGACTGGCGTCTCTCGGCGGCATAGGCACCATCGAGATCAGCTGCGGGTGCAGTGAGAGCTGTTGGCGACTGAGGGAGGCGCTGAGCTCGCGCGTACAGGCGAGTGATGCACTGCACGCGGCGCAGAGCGAGTGGCATCTCGAATTCGAATTCACCTTCCGCAATACACGCTCGGCTGCGGATGCATAAAACTCGCATCCGTAGTCAAGCTTCGAACGAACAAAGGATCGATAAAAAAGTATGGCAGTAGCCCTATCAGCGTCCCAAGCGCTGAACGTCATGGAATGGAGAATGTCCATGGCGCGGGTACAACAGACCCTAAGGCTGCGAATATGAGCCTCACAGGTGAGGCGTCGGTCGAATACAAGACCGAGGAAAGGGTCCGATTCCACCACATCCAGGCGCATCCCATTAAGAAACAAATCTGGGTCGGGGTGAAGCCGTGGATGGCGGCAAAAGTGCACCACCTTAGTCTTGGCAAAGAAAACCGAAACCTGTGCGCTTCGGCATAGCTAGAGACGCGGTTCAATGCCTGTTGGAGTCGATGCTCCAGAGTTGGCATCTTGGCCGCGCCAAAAGAGATCAAAAGGTCGTCCACGTAGAGCGTAGCGAGAACATCTTCCGGCAGCACCTAGGTGATGCCGTTGATGCTCAGGGCAAAGAGTGTGACACTGAGGACACTTTTCTGCGGGACACCCTCTTCCTGCTCCTTTAGGCCGGAGAGGGCTCCCCCCACCCGTACGCGGAATCGACGATCTCGCAAAAATTCATATATATACATTGGGAGGCGTCCCGTCGCCCCCATCGTGTGGAGAGTCGTATCGCCATGCGGTATCATAGGCCTTCTTCAGATCGCAAAAGACCGTGGGGTAGTGCTGTCTACGAAGGAAAGCCTCGCAGACGGCATTTTCCAGTCGGAGCAGAGCATTTGACGAGGAGTGGAACTTGCGGAAGCCGCACTGTGCAGAAGACAGATGGCCTTCACTGTCCAGGCTAAGAGGCTACTCGAACATTTACTAATTTCTCCATCAACTTGCACACGCAAGAGGTTAGAGAGATCAGGCGGAAACTGGTCGGAGTTGAGTGATCTCTCCCTGGCTTGCGGAAGGCGAGCACAGTAGCGATTCGCCATGAATCTGGAAGACCCTCCACCGGATCCTGTTGAACAAATCTAACAGAAAGGCCATGCCTCGCTCACCCAGGTGTCGAAGCATGGTGTACGGGACATCGTCCGGACCATGGGCGGTGTCCGCGCACGTATCGAGAGCGGAGCACAACTCACTCACAGTAAACCTGTCGTTGAAGGGTTCTCCGCCTCTGGAGGTAAAGTCCAGCCGGCGGACTTCCGCGATATCACGACGTGCATTGAATGCTGGCGGAGCAGCATCCCGGATAGAGAATGCGGAAAAGTGGTCACTAAGGATTCCGCCACGAACGCGGGGTCCGAGATTGCGGTCCCATTCTCCTGGAGAACGGGAGGGGGGTCCTGCTAGAACTTGCCCCGAATCCTTTTTACTCGCCTCCACACCTCTGCTAAAGGGGTCTTCCCGTTAAGTGAAGACACGTAAGCTCGCCAAGAAGAGCGGCGGGCGTGCTTCGAAATATACCGGAACCTAGCCCTAGCCCGACGAAATTCAGCGACAGTGAAATCGTTCGGGCGGCGCTTATAACGCATGTAGGCATAACGCTCCTGTTTGAGGGCCGTCTCACACTCGGCCGACTACCATGGGAGTGGTCGGTGCGCAAAACGGCCAGACGTCCTAGGAATAGTAGTCAGGCCCACGGCGATGAGGTTGCCGGAGAAGAACTCAACGGTCTCATCTACCGACCTACCTCCTCGACTGAGATAGAGAATTCAGTCATTTCCCGAAATGCAGGTCATCGCGCCCGCGCCCGGCAGTTGCCCTGAAAATGATATTTGAATGGGAAAGTGATCACTACGATAGAGGTCATCGACCACCCCACCAATCAAAATCAGGCTGTGCATCCGAAGAGCACTAAGATAGATCAAGGCAAGAAAATGAAGCGGTTCTCGGACAGTGATGCTTAAACTCATCCACGTTTAGGACACCCATCTCAAGCTCTTGGATCAGATCGGCAAGGACCTGTCCCCTGGAATTTATTGAGTAATCTCCCCAGAGAGGATGCCTGCCGTTCAGATCTCCAAGCAAGAGAAAGGGCCTCGGCAACCGTGCTACGACGCGGCGGAAGTCCCCCGCGTAGAAGTCAGCTGACGGTGAAATGATAGTATACCTCCTATCCAGGGGCAGCTGCACAGCCACTGCCTGAAAGGAGGTATCTAAAGAGAAGGGAAGAACGGAGACATCATGTCGGGTGTAAACTACGCATCCCTCAGCCCGGCCATCCCGTGGTGGTGGGGTCGCAAGACCCTTATGCCCCGGGAGGGAGGCAGGGGGCACGCGCCTAGCATGGTCTCCTGCAAAAAGATGGCTAATGGGGAACGGGACGAGACGAGCCTCCGCAGCTCCTCCCAGTTGGCCAGGAGTCTACGGCAATTCCATTGATGGAATATACCCGCCAGACATAGCTCGGAGGAGACGCCGGGACCCTCCTGGAACAGAACACCCTCACGGGAATGGCCGTACGCTTCCCGGAGGCAGAACCCCGGGCGCTGTCTGCCGGACAAAGCGCTGTCGCCTTCGAGGACTTATTGGGGAAGGTTGGGCTCGCTATGCGAGTCTATTCCTCCCTCCGCCTCGAAACCTTAGGCGGGCGTTGCGGCTTCGGAGGCGGGGAGGGGGCCTCTTTTCGAGGAACCACCATCTCAGAGCCACTCGCTTCACCTCTAGGCGTGGGCGAAGGAGCCGAATCTCCTTTGTTGCTGTCCTCCTCTCCGGGGACAGCTTTAGGAACCCTGGAAGATGGTCAAACGACTAACTTCAGGGGTGTTGCCTTCTGTGAGTCTAACGACACGGTGGAGGGGCGTGGTCGTTTCGCCTTACGGGAAACGGTCACGCTCGGGGAAAGAGGGGGAGCCCTGGTTTTAGCCGGGGCTGGGGATGAACCCTTTTTGTCGCCAGATTTACCAGGGAAGCGCCTGGGTTGATAGAGCCCACAGAAGGGCTCCGAATGGGCGCGGAAACAACCGTGCTCGTTGGCCTGGATGGGCCAGGAGCAGAGGGTGCCTTTCTAACTATTGAGGCCTATGACGTCCCAGGCAGAGCCGGGTGCATCAGGACCAAGTCCTTACCCTCGCGGAATGAGATTCGATCTTGGGCCTGAACGGCTAGGATTTCTTTCTCAATGAGATAAGCACCACATTGCTTCGAAGAACCAGGGTGCAGCTCTCCGCAATTGACACACTTGGCCACACATGATTTAGACTTATCATGTGCGGCCTTGGAGCAATTTACACAGACTTCGGGTGACCCCGACTTTGCACGTCTACAAGAACGATTCGTATGGCCAAAGCGGTGACAGTAATAGCAGCGCCACGGCAGTGGCACGAATGCCTTCACGCGGTAGCGGTACCAACCAGCACGCACCGACTCGGGGAGCTTGTCACAGTCGAACGTGACGAAGAGTGTAGGGGTGGGTCTCGGGGTTCCTCCCTGTTTTCTCATCACACGTTCGACCTTGACCGCCCCATGGTCGGCAAGCTCTAGGGTGATGTCCTCTATGGAGTAGTCAACGAGTTCCCTCACATAAACTACTACTTTCACAAAGTTCATGGTAGAGTGCGGCGTCACACTCACCGGGGTGCCATGAAGTGTCCGAAGAGCACTTATCTTGGCCACCTCGGCGGGATTCGCCGCATTCGCCAGAAGGCTCCCGTCCGAGTAACGGGTCACCTTCCTCTCTCTACCAATTACACTAGCTAATCCTCTCCTCTGATGGATCATGTTGCCCTTAACCAATATGCTGCCATCAGTCGAGCGAATGACGAGGAAGCATTTAAAGCCAGCGGGCTCGAAAACGCCAGGTAACCTCTGAATCAAGGGACCCGATGTTATCGAGGCTCCGCCCTGCGCACTTTTGGTCTTTGTCATAATCAGGGGCTCTGCACCCGGGGGGCAGAGGGTCCGGATGTGCCGATCTTGGCTTGGTCGCTTGCCAAAGTGGCAGCAGATCCATCCGTCCCCGCAGCCCCCACGGATGGAGAGGAGCCCCGAGTCTTCTTTGTCTTTTTTGTCTTAGTCTTTTTCTTTTTTGGAGAGGAGGGCGGGGAATAAACCCGCTTCTTACCTCCGCCGGCAGAAGCCCCTAGGCCAGATGGACCGGCCTCAGCCAGGTCCTTCTCCGAAATGGAAAAGGTCCTGGTGGTTGCAGGGGCTCTGTCCATAGGAGATCCCTCCCCTCCTTGTACTGCCTCAGAAACCATAGCCGTTTGAGGAGGTCCTTGCATAGGGGCGGATTCGGGTTCAGTGTTTTGCGCTGAGCCCGGATTCCCCCCCATGGAAGGGCCTACCGTCTGAGGCTGGATTTTCTCAAGGACCATGTCTATCCCCGGAGGGGCCTCCAGTTGGCCATCCCCCCCAGGACATCGCAGGTCCCCTTGGCGGTGTCGCCAGTCTTGTGTGGGGAGGCACAGGCCTTGACCCCGGCAAGGTTTAAAATTCTTGCCAGCAGGTCTTTTGAGGGAAGCGACCAAAGAGGCCTGGCTTCCCTCTCCCCCCTAAGGGAGTTTACCCTACCGAGCCGCTTACACGAGGGGCGGTCGGCAATGGGCTGCCTGCCCGCTTTCTTGGCAGTCTCCTTAGAAATATAAGGAGGGACTGCCGCTGGAAGTATGGAGGTGCCCGAAAGCACCTCCAGAGAAGGGGGTAAGTGGGAGTCCCCTTCACCCGTAGGCGTAGGAGAGGAGGCTTAGAGAGGAGTAAGCCTCCTCTCCGGTTAAAGAAATATGGAGGGTCCGCTGCGCAAGCACAAGGAAGGGGAGCTTCATTTTTTCGCTGGAGCTGCCCGAGGGCGGCTCCGTTGTTGTTACAGGAAAAGTTGAGGGTTTTTGTTTTTTTAGGTGTTCATACATGGGCATGGTGACCTTCTTTTTTTATACGGGACGCAATAGCTTACCACCTCTCGCAGTTGCCCGCACTGCAAGAGGTGCTTACAGGCCTGGCAGATCCAGGCGCCGCCATTTTGGACCACCCCTCCAGCCTGGTGGCCTGGCAGTCCATCGGCATGGCGGCTCCACCTTAGACGCGCCGTAAAACTGAGTGTGAAGAAGAAAGGAAAAGGGATGTGAGGAAGGTATGGGTGGGGATTAAGCATGTTGTTCAAACGCCAAACAACGATACCAAACTTCATGAATGATTGGACTGCATGGTACTACTCGAAAGTAAAACTATGTCTTCCACCCACCCTGAATCTTAAGTTGCTATCTCAAGGTAATAGCCTTAGTAAAAGAAATAGGTTTCAAGCAAAAAACATTTACTCTAGTGGCCATTGCTCCACTCTTTTCAATGGTCTAAAAAAAATAAAGAGATGACTGCCTAAACACCCGGATTCCTTTCCCTGCGGAGCCCTGCAGCCACATGTAAATTAAATACGCAACTCACACTATCGTTCCACCTAAACCATTTAATAGAAAATGCATAATTGGGTTTATTAGAAGAAGCTGGTTTGAGGACTAGCCCGCAGGGGATTCCAATGTTAGAGGACTTCCTGAGACGGCACGGGTTGTAACTTCCCCCTCACTAGCAGGGGACACTCCAAAATCACAGAGGGACAAAAACCGTCTGTCTATGGAGGACGCATTTCTGATAACCAAAACCCACGGGGGGGAAGGGGTCGAAGTCAATAAGTCCGCAGTGACTTACCCGTCTAGAAGATCCCCCCCCCCCAGTTCATTCGTAATATTATCACCCATTTGATTAATGGGCTACTCTTCTCTCCAACGTGTCGGAAGATATGTGCGCCCCCCCCCCCCCGCGCACCATAGACACATAAAGGTAGAGAACCAAACATCCAGGCAAGTTCACAACCCGTACACCAGGAAACCAAACCAGTAAATACAAAGATGTGATACAAGCCTAAAATGCCCAAACTACTGTAAACAGTGATATCCCCCCCCCCTCTCTGGGCGCTTCGTAAACAGAAATGGGTTTCGAGGCAACTACAGGAATACCCCTAAAGACGGTCAGCGAGCAATCGAACCTTAATCGTGGAAAGGTTTTCGAAGTGGTGTTCGGTAAACGGAAGATTACGATCCTCAGGCTCATCTATGTCCATAACGGGTATGGGGCTACATGCGAGGTAGAAGGTGACGTGGAAGTCATCACGAAAGAGAGGGGGCATGCTCTAAGGGAAATAAATCTACAACCCCGCATCCCTCCCCAGGTACAGGCACACAGTAATGTGATATGCAAGAGGCTGGAGGCCTAGATATGACAGCACAGGTAGGAAAAGATTGCTGAATAGATCATGAAAACCCTCAAATTGGCGAAAGTTTCAGAGGTCGTCAAATTCAAGAACAGTTGAGACAAGTCGAACCACCTGAATGTCTTCAAGTTAGTATTCAACGAGAAAGGGATAGCACAGAACAAAAACGGCGGCCTACTCTTTTTCAATGCGAACGTCAGTGGGGAGCAGATTGAGAGGAAAAAATATACACCCATCCAGATGTGCTTCGCTGCTACAAAATGGAACATAAGTCACCAGGCTACAGAAGCCATGTGCTCCAAATGCAGCGTTGATGGACATGATTGGAAAACTGCACCACCACCTACGATAAGTGTACCAACTGCATCAAGGGTCACAGAACCATGGCCATGCCATGTACAATCAAATAAATAGTAAGTAAAAAGGAAGCAGATAAAAAGAGGAAATAAAGAGGAAAAAATGCCATATCCACGGATATTAAAGCCACCCACAGTGAAAAATGGGAAAAAATATATTTTAATATAGAAAACGAAAATTTCACAATGCATATTTTGTACAAACGTAAGAAACCTGACTCATCCAAGATACATATTGCAGGTTCAATTTTCACCAAAACCAGACAAAGAAACGAAGCTACCGGAAGTCCCAAAAGATAAGCCCTCTAGATGATCAGAGCCTAGACTCAAGACCACGAAATAAAGGAAAGAAAAGGTAATGTGTAGAAGCTATGAATGGAAGAAAATAAGTAGAACAAGCTCGCTCAAAGGAACAGAAGATGAAACGCTGCAAAGAAAAACAAAGGGCGCCTATTCAACTTCAAAATCGAAAACCCGGAGCTCTGGGACGGAAACTTCTGCTTTCACGAATGGAGTAAAAAGAAACACATAAAAAAACTTCCAAGATCTTGGAATAGGTAAAAGCTAAACGTTACAATTGAGAATTTGACGCCCCAAAAGAAACCGAAAGAGAAGAAGCCCTATAGCCCGAAAAAATATTCCCGCATGAAGAGACTTGTGAGCCAATCATTGGAGCAGAATTCAAGAGGAAACGACAAAGTCGCTCAAAGAAAGCTTGGGAAGAACAAAAGAAAACACAAACGAAGAGGCAAGATGGAAAACGCCACTGATAAAGTGAAAATAGTCCCTGTGGATGAATGGTCCAAGAAATCCACGGCTTATGGTAACATATTAAGAAGGAATGAGCCGGATACCATCCTCATTACTAATTACAACAATAAAAAAAAGCCAAAGCCATGAAAATCCCCAATTACCGAACAATCTCGAAGAACCATAATCCAGAAAACTTCGATAGCGGAGCAATAGCCATCAGAAAGAACCTCTCATGGAAACGGCTACCAGGCCTAGATCAGAGTTTTGACTTTTGTTGCTCTTGAATTACCTCAAATGGTAAGAGGGATCATCAGGGCAGCTGAAGTTTATCAGCCCCCTCACCGAGAATACCTACCGATAAACAACCTTCTCCCCTAGAGATTCTCCTAAACAGGAACCGATTTCAGAGGGCTGAACCAGAGTTCCCTGTAGAGAATAGAGGTTCCTTGCCGCCATGTGCCCCGTCGAAACCCCCAGGTCAGGCACCATGAGCGAGAGCCGTGGGAACAGTCGCCGTGGGAGGCGCACTTCTGTCGCCTCCCGGGCGTTATCAAGAAACCCCCGCGGGGGTACTTCCCATCCCTCAGCGCCGTGTTTGACCAAGGAGAGTCTCCCTCCCTTGGCTGAGGCAGTAGAGGTTCTGGCTGGTGCCTATATATTGTTGGTCTTAATTGGGCATCGACAGTATACGCCTGCCATTCTCAACGAGACACCTCATTCTCGATCACGCTCAGTTTTTTTCGGACGAGCCCGAAGGCTAGAATTATACCGAAGGATCTGAGCCCCAGTCAATAGGCCCATCCTTGTTTTGGTACATTTCGTTTGGCACGAATACTCCCTCCAGTTAGTGTTACTACTAGATGTTAAACTTCCTGAAATAACCAACCGATCCCCGTTTCATCTCCTAAAGCATCAAACCCAAGCCAGGCTGAGACCAATCATCTGTGGCTTCCTTGCCAGTCATCCCGGTGTACATACGTACTGAAGCTCGTTATAGCCTCCAGAGGTTGCCATAGAGCTTCCCCTATTTCGCCCCAGATCGCTCTGTTAGTTTGATTACTGTAAATATCGAGTTAACATTGCCATCATTTCCTTCAAAAATGATTATTCTGTATTCTATGTAAATTGATTAAAGTTTTTTTTTATCCTACCTTTTCATAAGCCTTAGAGCCCGCAGCCTTCGTTAGTTTAGTAACAGCTAACCGCACTCTCTTTTGTATTTAAATCCCTCGCACTCATTTTGGCAAGGTCACTCATTTGACTTTGAGCGCCCACTCATTTCGGGTAAAAGTAAACATACATGTTGGTTATTCTACGACATTCCCAATCTACATAACGTACTGATCAGAGACTACTCCAGACATTATAGTGGCATGTAGTAAATTCCATTTAAACCACTAAAATAAGCTAGGCCCCATCCTACAACAAGCTGTGGCCACATCCTCAAAATAACTATCTTCCTAGCGACGAGACTAAAGCCAATCAAGCAAAGAAAATGATACGCTCGAACTAAGTGGGAATTTACAAACAGTTGCTAAGCAACTTCCAACGAGCGAACTTGAGTGAAGTTATCCCAGAAGAGATCGACGAGGGGAAAAAATCGATCACTAACCATCTCATCACGGCAGACACGATATGCATGTCTACCATCAGATGAGATGAGAGATATCACTTAGGAACACAGAAACATCTACAATGAGGTACGTGGGGCAGTACCAGACCATGACAAACCAACAATAATGCGCAAACTAGTGAGGGAACTAAATAGGTTGATCAACGAACAACAGTTGGAAATTTGGAACAACATGATCAGCGAACTGGATAAGAAAATAACCCAGAATAAAAACTTGGAACAGCATAAAAGAGGTTGTGAGGTATGCCTACAAAGGACAAAAATCAGGCAACCCTAGAAGAGACGTTCCGTGGATTCTAGAAGAGCATCTTTGCTAATACACAGAATGAAAATAACGAGTTCGAACAAGAACTCAAAGGCCAATAGTGAACACAACCACAGACTGCACGTACCCCTATCCAACCGATTTCGAAGAAAGAGATGATAGGCCTTGGTTAACTCATAAGTAGAAGAGGTCTGGAACACTGTTAAAACGTTCTAGAGGGAACCACACTGAACAAGGAAAACAAAAAAAAACCAACATGCACTCCCAACAACAAATAATTCAGGGTTTTACAAACGTAATGAGCGCAGCCCTGAACACTAGCTACTTCCCTAAAAGGAAAAAGCTCACTGACCAGCTTATCTCTTTTGGTGTTTGTCGCTGTTCTTTGAAAATATCATTGCCAACAGGCTTCAATCTTAACCTAGGGATAAAGACCCAAAACCTTCAACAACATTGGTTCAGGTGGAAGCGCGGGACATACCCAACACTCGCGATAAAGTCTGGCTGAGATATGTATAATACAAGGTCCTCAAACTCCAGCTAGACCCGATCCTGGAGATGGTCATGGGTGACTTCGCCATTGAAATGCGAGTCTGAATCTTGATACAAGGCTACAGGAACCTGAATTCAAATGGAAGCAGGTATGCCTCAAGGCCTCTGCCTGAGCCCCTTACTTTATCTTATATACACAAATGGTCTCGCTTACGGTAATTAAGGGCGTGATGTATTAGCAATTTGCAGACATCACAAACTTATTCCCTGTATTTAGAAGAATACGAGAGCTAAGGCAATGAAAGAGCAACGAAAATAGCGAATATAAACAACTGAAAAAAGAAAAGAAAAGCACCCAGAAATACAAAATCGTCCCTATATATCACCGGACAACATCCTTCGTGATCGTGGACTAAATCTACTACAAATATAGCAACTAAGGAGACATATTCCGGTTGCAAATTATCACTAAGGGGTACTTACTACACTTAACCTTTAGAAAAGATATGCAAGAAGGGAACTATACAAATTCTACAGATTCCGAAACAAACTCAGCCAGCATCAAAAGACTATACTTCATGTTTGTCCGAGCAAAATTCATATAGCCCACGCTGGAAACCCAAGTAGCAAACAAAAGACACTAAAGTGACTGCAGCGTCTCCAGATCAATGGGAAAATTATCCCAAACTGTGCACAGTGGGTGGAAATCCAAGAAAAAGATAGAAATAAGGCCAATCGAAGATCTAGACTCCCAAACACAATGATCTACTCACAAGATGATGTGGTGCCAATGTTAGCTTAAAATTCAAAAGAGGAATAAGTGTGTGCGAAGAAAAACGAAAAGAGAAGAAATAACACAAAAATAAATGAATACAAATATAGCAAGGTTCACTAAAAAACAACCAATCAAAACTTAATAGTAAGTAAGGAGGTAAATCAAGGTAAAGAGAGATACAAGTTGCTAAACAAATACAGATATAAAGGCTTGAACGCTACAATCGAAAGAATAACCATAAGAAAACAAACGAAATGAAAACACTAAAGACGAACATCTTGCCAAAAAGTCAGCAGAAAGGACATAATAAAATTAAATAAAACATGGAAGGGGAGCCCTCATCATTAGGGCAAAACTGACTATTTTTGTCCAACTTTTACTATATATCTACAACACTTTTTAAGATTACACAATCATCGCAATAGAACCCCATTCTTGGTTGCTCACAATCGGGAATCTAATCACCTACCTCACCGGTAAAGGAGGCAAAGTGAACAGGAACCGAAGATCACTATCGCCTCGAAAAGAACGAAGACTCCTATTTGAAGATCCCTGAAGGAAGGCGAAAGCTCATGGCCAAAATTTGAATGAACCAAATAAACTGGATCTCCCTCAGCTAATTTTTCATTTCCATCCAGATACTAAAAACTGCATTCGTAAGTTAGAAACGTGACTAAGTAAAACCTGGTCTTTAACAAAATATATAATGGGAAAGGCACAACTGAGCTTCGATATTTTAGTGATTCATCTTTTGAGCTTAAAGTAAAATCTCTTCCTCTTGGCAACAAAAATGAATTGCAGGGCAAAAATGATCCCAAACTCGAGCATCCATCTTCCTTAATGAGCACCTCCTGGCTGATGGGGACCGTGCGGTAGGGCCTCCCACCCCCCACCGAAAAAAGGTCCTCCCGAATCCAATGGGCGAGATTTCGAGGGGGTATAATAGACCAAAACACTATTATTGAAAGATAATTACCATAGTAATGACACTCAGGGGATCCATAGTATAAATAACCTCAGGATAACCCCCATATGACGCCTGCTGCGCGCGCAACCTCCCTCAAAAGCAGGCTAAGGTCGGCAAAACACTCGATCACGGACTTGCCAAGATCATAATAGAAGGTTAGGTCAGACGTGGAGGTCGAAAATAACAACACAACCGCCTCTTGTGGCTCATAAAATGTGAGCGGGGCATTTTTTTTCTAGGATTCTCTCCTGGCGATCTCTTGCATGGGCAGAGGTCGCCGTATTAAGTTAGCCTAATCATTTGGATATGTCTAAAAAAACAGCAAAAACAATAAAAAAGCAAACACCAAACCCGCAAAGAAACAAAGAAAAAATGAATAAAAAACTAAAAAATAGAAAAAATTACCAAACGAATAAAATTAACAAATAATAAAAAATGAATACTTTTGAAATTTAAAAAATAAAATAATAATAAAAGTAAACATTTAAAAAACTCAAAATGAAGAAGCATATACTCCAGCCGCAGAGGGAGAACGAACCTCAAAGAGGGGTATCCAGCCCCACTATTATGTCGCCCCCCCTTATTACACGTGTCCAGAGATAATGTAAGGGATCTCCAAACACCCTGGGAGCTTAGAAGAGAAAATGATAGAGAAAAATGATAAGAACGAAAATGCCCCCCCCCCCACACCTACGATCCTCATCTCGAAAAGTAGTTACCTCTTTCGGCAACTCGAGCTGTCTCTTCTACGCATTTTTAATTACCCCAACTCCACCACTTTTTAAACATTCTAGTCAGTTGCTCCGGTTTGTCTCGCCTTTTTTTAAAGAATACATATATATAATAATATTTATTCGTTCTTTTTTTGGCCCCTAGGATGGGGGGGCTTGAGTTCGTACTTGAGAAGTGGGCCGCCCACTCTTCCTTTCCCCAGAATGGATATGCTTCCGTTGGATTACACGTGTCAGTTTGCTCTTAATTTTAGGCATTAACCCAAATTCGTACTTTCGGTTCTCTCTGGTCTTCTTAAGAACGTCTTGGATGATTATAAGCGCCCCTCTCCCAGTCTCAGAATTATAATTGTCTATCCCTCGTTGGATTATCCCCCTCCCCATTTCCGTCTAAATAAATTAACACTTGACACCAACATATTTTTTTAAAAATATCGTTTGGATTCACTAATTCCCCTCTTCTTTCTTATTCTGTCTGTGTGACTCCTTTCCTAATAAGGGATTATATCTAGACCGTAGGGAGAGACGCTAGAGCTTGATTCTAATTCTTCTCTTAGCGACTAGTGTTCACCCATTGTCAAGTCCCAATAAAACCCACTCATGGACGTATGCAGTTAATCTACTTTATTTCTTGTGGCAACGTCCGTTGCCGTGGTGATGGATGTACAATAATTACGTCACGTCAGCCGAAGATATCGATACGAATATTGCCGTGCACCCTTCGGAAGGAGGAGGGGGTTCTAGTACAACTGGAGGCAAGGTCGCAAAATACAGAAGGCGCTTTTTATCGTCCTGAACTTTAGTGCCGATAAGCGAGTCCGGATCGGTCGAGGAATCCATCCCCTTGGAGGATAAATTAGTCTTGAAACGGGGGTTTCGAAGTTCTGTCATGTCTAGAAGACGATTCCCCTCGCTTGCTTAAGTGACTCACCCGTTGCTCCCCCACGTTCTCTCTTTTATCCCTCTGAACTTATACACACTCTCACACCCATGTTCATTACATTCATGGATATTTATTTAGATTCACAAATATGCTATACACAACTCACAAGTCCTTGAGACAGAAAAGTGTGTGTGTGTGTGTGTGTGTGTGTTATGAAGACGAGGGGAAAGACATCGGTGTTGTGATGGTCTATATGATAAAATGTGTCTACCCTCCGCGGAGGTAAGCACAACAGCGCTTCCCTCAATCGGTGCCCAGACCCCTACGTGGACATAAATAATGGAAAACTAACGCCGTATCCATTAAGCCAAAAATAACTCCTTTGTTTGTCTGTAATTATATAAATAACGGCAAAAAAACGGCCCACAACAACGCAATATTTGAAAGGTACGGCTAAAAGAAGTTTTGTTCAAATCGGGCCACTTACCGACTCACTCCTCTTTTGCAAGGTCTTTTATGTAAAAAAAATAACATTAAAACAATTTTTTTTTGTAATTGAATCAATTTTTTTAAGATTATGAAACTTATATTGGCATTTCTACAGATTAACAATTTCATCGTTTCTTCAGAACAATTACTTTCACTCTATTCTATAGACCTATCTGCATTGTGTGTTTTGTTTTCTTTGATTCGACGCGTAAAGCACTTCTTTCCGAGCACCTGAAAGTGCTCTTTTCCGATTTAGAATCCCACCATCGGAACCTAAGTTCGAAAAGCATGTTGTCTTCGAATCAACTTATATTTCTGCCATCTTTATCTCTTTTGCTCTAAATCTAAATCAACCTTACTACTACAACGTTTAAAAACCTGTTCTTTTCGGATTATTCCGTGTTTGTTTGTTTTTCTCGCAATAATCGATTATAGCACTGAAGCAGACATAATATTCCCACGAAAACGCAAGCATGGTTGCATCATAACCGTCATAAAGATCAGCAGCTCTGACAGGACGAGAAATTTCGCTAGAATAAGCTTCTTTTTTGGCTCAACTTTGGCTATTATTTCTGGGTGCAGAGAGAATCACCGGGAAATACAAGCAGACAAAACCTTGCATAACCTACTAAAAACAAACCAAACGAGCCCACCAACCCTAACCTAGCTTCAAAACAAATTACAAAACCTAACCTAACTGTGGTGGCAATAGAGTTATCAGTATCGCGAATAAATATATTTAAAAAGGACAAGGTATTATTATTCTGTTTCCATTGTATATGTGATGTTAGGCTGCAAAGTATTGGCAGCACTGTATAACAGATCGAAGTGTTAATACCAGAAGGTGAGCGCACAAATTCGAAACGTAAATAAACAGAGGAAAATCAGGAGAATGTTTAAATTCCCTTTTCCATTAGGTTGAGGAATAAGTTCTTGAGGTTTATTTTTAATGTTGTGTTGATTTAAGTTTTGTTGACGTGATTTGTGCACATATTAAGAAACAATAATAAATAATGAGAGCAAAATTTGCAAAGGTTAGGCTACGTCTCTTAACAGCGTAGACTATTAGGCTTTTGCTTAGGCTACGTCTTGAAGTTGAGTAATAAGTCATTGCGGTTTATTTAAAAGTTGTGTTAATTTAATTTTTGTTCTGTACCCTCAAAATGGAATGTCAAGTTGAAAGAAAGGCGCATTTTCGACACTTGTTGTTATTCATTTTCAATCGAGACGGGAACAATGCAAACGCAGCCAAAGCTCGTCGCGATATTTGTGCTGTGTACGGAGAAAATGCTTTATCAGAAAGGACAGCTCAATGGAGGTTTTCACGTTTCAAAAACGGTCATTTCAATCTTAATGACGAATAACGTTATGGTCGCCCCATTAAGTTGGAAGATTGATTGAACGACCTTCTTCATGAAAATCCTCGTCAATCGACTAGAGAATTGGCTGTACAATTAGCGTGTGATCAGCAAACTGTAGTGAATCACCTTCATTCGATGAAAAAAGTTCAAAAACTCGGTGATTGGGTTCCGCACGCTTTGAGCGAAAGCAACAAACTTCAACGCTCCACGATTGCCGCAGGTTTGCTTGCTCATCACAAGGCTACTCGTGGATATAAGGACAGATTTCTTCACCGGATCATCAGTGGCGACGAAAAGTGGTGTGTTTAGGTCAGAATGAACCATCGAAAACAATGGCTTAGCCCCAATAAACAAACACTCCCGCGATTAAATCAAGGACTTCATCCACGAAAGACGATGCTGTGTGTGTGATGGGATTGTGAAGGCATCATTCTTTATGAGCTCCTTGCGAACAACGAGATTGTCAATGCAGAACTCTACGTTCAACAAATGTATCGACTCGACGAAGCTATTCGTAAAAAGCGACCTCATCGACGTTATGGAGTCCTTCTGCAACACGACAATGCTCGTCCTCACATTGCCAATATGACAAAAGACGCCATCCAAACGCCTAATTGGGAAATCCTGCCGGATCCTCCATATTCGCCAGACTTGGCTCCATCGGATTTTCATCTGTTTCGATAGCTCTCCAACAATTTGCGCGGCGTTTCGTTCAATACTGATGTGTAATTAAAAACCTGGTTAGACGAATTCTTCGAGTCAAAATCCAGATATTTTTATTGCAGAGGCATCGAACGTTGGGAAGAAGTCGTAAATAACAACGGAGAATACACTATTGATTAAAATGCATATTGTTGTCAATTAAAAATGAGGTTTTTCTAAAACTGTTAATGGTAATGAATAGATTTAGTAAAACCGCAAGAACTTATTCCTCAACCCAATATATATATATATATATATATATATATATATATATATATATATATATATATATATATATATATATATATATTTGCTAGGGAAGTTTCAGAATACAGCATTTCTAACAAAACTCTTTATATTGCGATGAAGTCGTTAATCTGCGGAAGATCAAACACTACAGCCCAAACTTGTGCCGGAAAATCAAGCAACTCTGACAAATCCTGGAGAACCTTCTAAAACAACGACGAGTCGAAGACTCCATTCCTAACTTAACACGCAACATTCCAGCCACGATTTAGCAAAAACGAAAACGAGACTAACGAGGAGCCTTTCCGCACACTCTAAACCTCAAAAAGAGACAGAATCAAGAGACTTGTCAACAACAGAGGAGACGCACCTGACGCCCTCTACTCTCGGACGCAAACAAGATTAACTTTACCAAACACTTATAAAAAACAAGTTCAACAGATCTAAGTCACGTGCTCTCAATTATTCTGACTTATGACCTTATGACCTTCAAAACTTTCAAGAATTCCCGGACTAACCTTGGAAGGACCTTGGCAATTATATCATTCGAAAGAGAATGTAAAACAACATAAAGGTTTCAAATTTCGTTAAAATCGGCGGAATAGTTACGATGTTATTGCCAAAGAACTCATTTAAAAGTAAAATGATTACTCTCCGACCGAACACCTACAGACCAACATAGTAACTTATAAGAGTCGCATCCACGCCACTAACAAAAAAAATAATAAATAGCAATAGAACATCCAACCTCACGAAGAGAACAACAGAGCAACTTCTACACTTACTTGCAATACAGCACAATATCTCTTGCAATTCATTCCAGAAATGTATCCTAGGCTATGCGACAAGTAAAATGCCCCTGCTCCTCTTCCTGGTCCTGAAACGCCTTTAATGCACTCACACAAGTCTTAAACCACTATCTCCCATACTTTTATTCCAACCCACCCACGACCTCTACATTATATCACCCCCTCTCACCTCCCGGCACCCCTTACCTCCAAAATCATGGAGCATCAGGTACTCACTAACTCAACCTACACATCCCACTAGATGCGCCACAACACGGCTTTCCGCCACCGCATTCAACAACCACCTTACTCACCAACATTACCTCACTCATATAAGATGGCTTCAATCAAATCACACCAACACGCAGGGCAGCGTCAACAATAGATATCAATACAGGTTTCAACCCTGTAGCCAGATCTTCTCATCAACCAAACACTTGATGCCACACTTTACACCGCCAACAAAACGAACCTCCGCCGGCCGAGGTACATCATTTCCCAGTACGGATAGATTGAGTACGAGCGGAACCCATTAAGGCCAGTTCAAGAGACACCCAAGAATTTACAGAGGCAGCGAAGAATAGCCAGCGCTGTAAGCACCATCAACATTATTACAACTAAGTGGGGTCTCGCTCCTTCTGTGAGACTATCCTGAAGGACCAGGGTACCAGGTGAGAGTGGAGGGAAACTGTTGCATGCTGTGGGAATTTTATGATACTCATTACAGTAGTGGTCTATGCAGCAGTTAGCAAGTGGGGGTTCTATGAGTGTGTGTGTGTGTGTGTGTGTGTGTGTGTGTGTGTGTGTGTGTGTGTAGGTTCTCTTATTTTTTAAACTGAGAAAGTAAACTAAAGCTAACCACGAAATGAATTCAAACAGTGAATAAATAATAACAGAGGAAGACGTAAGGTAGATAAAGAGAACGAAGAGAGATAATGAAAGAGTTAAAGATATAATAAAGGACTGAAATCCAACATCGCATCCATTCTGTATACGCCAAGGACGACTATATAACTCAAGGATCAGGTGGGTACAAAGAGCCCAGGAACTCGAAATAAGAACCCCCTCCGCCCCCTCAAAGGGTTCTCAACATAGGGTGGAAATGAGTGATTTAAGTGAAATTAAATCAAACTCTCATAACAAGAGAAAACTATACACACTAATAGCCATGTATGAAGGACGTGGGGGATAGGTATACACAAAAGGGGTTTTGGGGAGGGGGGTGCTCTGGTCCCTTTGCCAGGGGGAGGGTCGTGAATAGCACGAGAAGCTATATCAGATAGCGTCCTATCTGCCCCGGGATGAACCCTCGATGCCACCCCATAGCGTGGACCAAATGATGAGTGGCGTCGTGCTTGCAAAAGCATAATTGGGGAGGCGGGGGTGGGGGGCTGAAGGCTGTGATTTTAGATGCGTTTATGTGCGCCTGCCACCTCCGGGAAAGGGGGGCTACAGTTCGGATCGTGTTTATTATTATTTTGTCTGCCATTGCTATCGTTTCTATGTTTTTTTTAAGAAAGTTTAACTCCCTCTTTCACCCTTGGTTGAGTCTATGCAGGCATCGAAAGTGGGAGATATCAAAGAGGTGAAAAATACGATTCGCAATATCACCAGTCCCTCCCCCCTCGGGGCAATGCGGCCGGGAGGGGGGGGGCGCCGGGCCTCCAGGTTTCAGTTTTAGGGGGGTTAAATAAGTCTAATACCAATTTGGTCACGTTCGCACGTATGGCGTCAGTTCTCTTCGTAAGAGCTTATTTATAATAGGCATTCTCGGTCCTGGTATTTAGAGCTGACTGGTATAATGCACCAAACCAAAACTCCCTACGGTAACCATACACACGAAGTCACACTGAGATACTTGCAGGAATCCCGCCAATCCGTACCAGGTTTCCATCATACATACATAAATATAACACAACTATGTCTCCAATATGAGGGTGAGCAAACTGCAGCCCGCGGGCCACATGTTGTCCGTGTGTCATTTCAGAATTCGATCAAATATTGAAAATTAATTATTGAACATTTTGCCAAATATCTTAACTCATTAATTTTTATGTAAGCACTAGACGTTTAAATCAGTTATTTTCGAATATATTTCATTCGGAAATAAAATTATCTTTAAAAAAAAATACGATACTCTATAAATACTTATTCTCATTACCCTTATCTACACGCTCTCTTTCGCTCGCGGAAGTTAAGCTACGTTCACTGTGATTAGTAATTGGATGGGAGATGCCTGGGGGGCTGGGTTATGATTTCATGATCTAGAATTGTAAATCGTGGTTCGGATTCCACGTTAAGCTGTAGGTCCCCCCTCATATATAAGTCTGGAAACAGTTTAAAAGGGGTGGCAAAACTATGCAAAAATTACCCTTAGTTATTTATGTGTAGCATTATATATGACTATGTAGTCTATGCAAACACATGCACAAAGGCAATTGTAATTAACATAAGTATTCGAAATTTGCATTTAACTGTTTCAGTGCGGCCCGCAAAGCTTTACATAAGCTTCAATGTGGCCCGCACCTTAAAATTATTGCCCATCGCTGCTCCAATATCTGAGTGCAAACCATCTCCTCAACAGTGATCGACATTCTGGGTGAGTACGATCGTAGTCGGGCTGTGGACATCTCACACTTGGACTTTCAAAAGGTCTTTGATAAGGTGCCACACCGCAAGTTGATGTGCAAAGTCCGCGCGGTTGGCATCACGGGTAGAGTGGCCGACTGGATTGAGAACTGGTTGTTAGGCAGGGGGTAAAGAGTGAGAATAAACGGGTTAGCTTCTAGATGGGCCCCCGTGAGTATAGTGGGGTGCCCCAGGGTTCCGTGTTCGGTTCTCTCTTGTTCATCATCTATAAAAATGATATAGACGATGGGTTGCTTTGCTCTATATCCAAGCTCGCAGACAATACAAAATTAGGAGGCGGCGTGAGCTCACGAGGAGTGGAAAGCCTACAAAACAGCCTTCAGAGGTTAAGTGAGTGGTCCGAGCCTTGGCATATGCCATTCAACCTTTAAAAGTGCAAGGTGATGCACATTGGCAATGCCAATCCCCGAGAAGACTACCAATCGTTAGGTAAAGTTCTGGAGGTGACTGACCTGGAAAATGACTTGGATGTGCAAATCAGCAGCGACTTAAAATTTTCCAGGCAGTGTGCCGAGGTATAAAAAAAGGCACAAAGACAATTGGGATAAATAAAGAAGCAATTTTGCTTCAGAAACAAGGAGATTGTCCTCAAATTGTACAACTCTCTAGTCAGGCCCCACCTGAAGTACGCCGTTCAATTTTGGTCCCTTACACTGCGTAAGGACATAGATAGACTGGAACGGGTCCAGGCTTGGGCCACCAAGTTAATTCCTTCACTTAGGCACAAAGGCTATCAGCGTCGGCTTCAAGAATTGGGTCTTTTCTCTTTGGAGACTCGCCGATTACGAGGCCAGCTAATAGAGACATACAAGATTTTAAGGGACGTTGAACAAAAATCCGGCTAATAACCATGATTACAAACTGGATTTTCCTCCATTCCAGACTAGTATTTGCGGGAACTACTTCTCGTATAAGATCTGCGCTACATAGAACAATCTTCTGGACGAGGTGGTGAATAGTTCATCTGTAGAGCAGTTCAAATATAGACTGGACAATGTAATCCATGCATATGTATAGAAAGTAGGGTCAAGTAGATTATAAAAGTAAGTTAAATTTTCTCAGCTATTCTATTAACATTTCCTGATTGTGTCCTTTTTTACATCACAGTCAGAGATAACTTTTCCGCTTTCTGCGCCCTCGAAAGCACGTGGGAGAGGTGGGAGGGAAGAGCCTTCAACTGTGCTATGCTTTTTTATTTGCTACAGGTTAGAGAATTCTCAAAATAGTACCTTCTCGGTATGGTAAGCAATGTCCTTTGAGGTGCTACTATTCCTTGTGTATCCCACGTCATACACGAGCTGTCTTGGCAAGGCTCCGATGCGACTATCAGCCAAAATTAAATACAATCACACCTGCTTCGGGATTCGGTGATATTAGTCCATATATGTTTTTGGAAACATATAAAGGCACCAGCTTAAAAAATATACAGGTTGATCATTAAAAACATGTCTAGTTTTGAATCGGCAAGTAGGATGAAATAAAAATGATTAAAAAGAGGAAATTCTGATTGTTTTATTTAAGTAAATTACATTTTCGAAATTTATTTAGCACATTTGATGCGAAGAACAAGATATCAGCGGTGATGGAAGAATTGTTCAGCTCGACGTTTCGGGAGTCATTGTCAAAATCCGCAGAGAAAGCAGTCAAAAGACGGCCAGGGAAACGCTGGTCGACGCGGTATTAATCTTCAAAGATATATGACCCATAAATCTTGTTTCCACTCACTCTAAACCAGTTATCTTCGAAGAATACTAAACGTGTTTTCAAAGAGCACTAGGCCAAGAAAAGTCTAGCTAGAAGACACCGTTATAAAACTTCAAATTTCCCTTTCGAATAAATTTTACTTCTAGCAAAAAAGACTAATGATAAATGGCTGTTCAAACCCAGACATATTTTTACTAGTTATCATGTGCAAATGGACAGAAAGAAATACTTTAGAAAAAAAATTAAATTAATACAAGCGAATGTCGGTTAGCAATAGTACGCAGGCCTTGTCTTATAAGTAAACGAGTGTTATTTGGATGACATTATGATGGTTTTGATTAAGGTGAAATATCTTGGATAGCTATATTGTTAAGGTATAGTATCCATATAGAAAAATTTATGTTTGGGACAAGAGATAGGACAGGGGGGTAGGGGTTCTAGACGGCTTTTTCCGCCATTTTTTCTTATAATATTCAAATCAAGACAAGTATTTAAAACTGATCAGTTAATAAGAACTCGTAAACTTGTATGAGAAATTCATGACTTTCTTTCAACTAATGCTAGGTGTAAACAAACTATGAAGATTAAATTTTAAAAGAAAATGATCACAGACACAAATTATTTGATTGACACATGTCATATATTTGACAAATAACGGTCTGCTTGTTGCTCGATACAATAAGGCCTATTATTGTAACCAAAAACTGAGCCTTCTGTGCAAATTGAATCGAAAAGAAAGTCATCAATACTGATTAATTTGCCGTCGTTTTCAATAATATATATATATATATATATATATATATATAATACTCGTGTAAAAGAAAATAGAAACTTACCGTCAGAGATGATCTGTTTTTTCTGTGTAAAAAGTCACAAATGGACGATGTAATTGTCATGACGAAAGAATACAAGAAACTTGTGTGAATCTTTCAGCTTCTTCACCTTTCTCATCTAAGTTACTTAATAAATATTAGCCTACTTAACGGTACAAAAGTTTTTTTTCATTTACTGGGGGTAGGAACTTTTTTTGTCTCACCCACTCCTTAAGTTTAAAACTCTAAAATCAGGGGCAAAATACCGGATATGGTTATTGACTAAAATATAACCAAAATATAGATCCCCTCTTGGCATTACTCATCTATGGCGTAAACTCCAGCGATTTATCATAATTTTCATCGTGGATCGCTGAGAAAAGCGTGTAACACAAATAGCAGACGACAGCACACTGAGTCAAAAACTGGAGATGCACCAGACCTCCTTGAACGGTTAGGCTCACTATATTTCCTATTTTTATGATCTTGGATTCGAAGATATTTGTACTGAAATAAACTCCTCACTGGTTCACGGGAATGATTTTTGATAAGAATCGTATCAGTTCAAACGCGGTATTTTATGGACTTGAAGAAGATTATTTTACGATGTTTATGGAAATTTCCGTATTCCCTTATCGATACCTTGTGATTATATCACAAGGTAAACACCTATTTATGTACATACATATGCAAAGTTGCCTACACATATTTGCACATTTTTCCATACCGTGGGTCCAGCGGTCTTGTTCGTCCTCGTAAGATATACCGCTATTTTACGTTGCCAGAGGTTGCAATTTTAAAAATTCAAGAAGGGAACTAAAGAGCTTCGGTATATTTTAGCATTATTCCATCTACTTTCATCTACATTATTTCACTATAGCATTATCAAAATTATGATAGTTTAAAACTAAATAAACGATTTAAGAGAACACATTCTGGAAGAAGTCAAGACCTACTAAAAATGAATGTCTGAAACGATCTAAAATGTAGGTCAAATCAAAATTGAAATTGGAGACTCGAATGCGATTGAAATAGTGATCTTCAGATATGCGCTTATAAATTAAATCGAATGAATAAGATACTTTCTTTTACGAACACGCAAACGCAGGCATTCTGCCCCCTGTCAGGGGAGGAAACATACAAGTTCGAGAAACCCCCAAAACATCGAATGTGATCGAGATGCCAAGTCACAATAGAAAAGCGAATCCCATTACACCAAATTGATTGAACGGAAGAGTGATTCTCAAAACGCCCAGAAGCAAATACCCTGGCCTACAAAGGGTGACTAATTCGTCGATTTCACCGCTCAGGACATGGAAAGCCTTCTCTCAGAACACAAATATTCAAGGGATTTCCGTTTCACTTTCCTCAGAGATATGTACACTGATGAAGAAAAGAAATCAAACCTGAAAACCGTTGCCACATAAGGGATGATCAGGTGGGGCTATTTGTAGATGCGGAAAGAAAGGAAAATCGTATAACCAACCAAAGAATAAGAAGGGAAAAGGCTAAATATAGAGGCAAGAAAATAAAAAGAACATGAAAGGTAGAAAAGTTTGAGATTGCAATAGCAAACTCTATCAATTCTAAAGTATGGGACATGCGTATTATATACATTCAAGAATAGGTCTGTACAAAAAACACAGATACTCCAAACTATGAACTTAAAGTGCCTTATGAGGGTAATTGAAGAGAGACGGAACTACGGAAGAGGAAATAACTCTACCATTGTCAAGAATAAAGAACCGTGCAGCTTTCCGATTCGCTTCTACTTAGCGTGGCGGAAACGGCCATTTTGATACGTGGACAAACCAAACTTAAGGATATTGCGGAAGCTATAAGAAACCTGTAATGGAGCTGGACAGGCCATGGGACCAGAAAAATTACCGATTGGACCCCACTTGATCAAAGGCGAGTGAAAAGAAGACCAAAAACTAGATGGGGAGACGATCTTAAAAAATAGATTATAAAGAAATTGCATAAAACTTCCAAAAATTCAGAAAGATAAGTTTCTCTTAAGAGTAGGAGGAAAACAGCTGAAATAATGATGATGAAATTAGACTAGGTCGGGTTTAATTACGACAGGCTAGTTTAGGCTAGGCTAGCTATGGGTAATTTCCTCTAACTTAAGCTAGGATGGAAAGAAATAGAGTAAATATGGTAATAATATGCCGCCATTGCAGTTTGATTCTCCTTTAATTGAAATTATATTGTAGTCTCACTGTTTTGTTTGTATTTATTTTCCATTGAAGGGGGGTTGGAGAGGGATCACATGGGTCAACATGATTTAGTTGATGTTTGAAGCTTTCCGCGTCCCCTCACACGATCCCGAATGCCCCAAGTAGTCTCCTATTTAGACTACTCAGTCTATATACCTACACCCCCCCCCCTCTCGAATTTAAAGCGAAATACCAACGGGGGCATCTCCCGTAGAGAAAACTGAGGATAATGGGGCTGGGAACTCATCCTATACTCCAGATGTCAGCTGCAACACCAGACATCCCATAAAAGGATAGATAAAGAAAAGATGGAGAGAGCAGCCCTGCCCAAACCCACAACCCTACACCGAACTAAGAGGGATGGACAAAACCCTCTCCCATCATGGAATGAAAAAACGAAAGCTGGTCGCCGACTAGCCTACGAAATCACCCGTCGATCCAGAAAATAGCTGAGAAGATGCTTATAAAAGTAAAAAAAAGAGTAAAATACAAATGCCTGATACGAATAAAGCTCAGGTAGCCTTAATCTAGTTTGAGTCTGCCTGGATGGCGTGCCGCTCCTCCATGCTCTTTAAGAAGTCCATCGTGTCCATCTTGTGTAGGCTTTATGGGGTAGGTATGCGTTTATTGAAGTGTAGCTCCATGTCTGAAAAAAAGATAAGCTAGAATAACACAATAACATGCCAGATAACAAAGGCCTACAAGAGGTTATCTATTACCAAAAATAATAAATTAAAGCTCCATTACACTTAATCTTTATTTCTTCTTCATTTGGCCTATTTAACACACGTGACTTCATTAATTAGGCTTACTTTTCCTTCGCCTCTCCATCAATCACGCAAGTTATTATGTGTGTCTCTATTCTTTCATTCTTCTCCACTTTTTCCCCGCCCGAAGAACTTTACTACGTTCACGTTCGTCGATGGTTTCTTTCTTTAAATTGAATAAAATTATTTGCACGTTTTAGTTCCCGGTTCGAAAGAATGATTCGCCATTGCGCCCTTTTCGATCGAAAAATCACCGCATGCGCCGCAACGTGGCCTAGATAGTCCTGAAATCGTACAAATGGCTCAGTCACGTTACATGATATGGAAAATGATTTCATGGAGAACAAGAAATTTCATACAGTGCGGGGCTGATTAGATACAGGGGATTGGGAATATTATCGTAATCGTCTTTTATGATTCCTGGCATGGCGTTGCACGGGTGGGAATTGGGAATTTAAATTTGAAATGTATCTATGTCAACAAATGCTGATTACGCTGACGACATATGACGTGTAGGTCTGTGGCAAATTTCAGTTAAATCGGTCCAGAAATGTGGCTTCTTATATGGAACAAATAAATAAGAAAACTTCCTCTTTTATGTACATATATAATCTTAAATTAGTTTGAGGGAAGTCTATTATGATTTGCTATTTTATTTCAAGAACATTAAAGTTGAATTATGTATATTTTAGCTCAACCTTTCTGCTTATTTCGGATGATTAAGTGAATTTGCCTTCCGAGTTTTCCTTGTTTAAACTTAGATAATTTGTTTCCCCGTTGTTTTAGTAATAAATAATAAAGTAGGCCGGTTTAATAATACATTGGTTTCTATGTTACAAAATCGACATTATACAGGTTTGTATCATTATCTCGTGGTATTCCGATACCAGGTTTGTTTTAGTAGTAGAAGCGGTTCAACTTATTCGAATTTCGATCACTTCTCCCAACAAACTCATTTCCGATGAATTCTACTTATTTTAGTCAATTTCCTTTTAAATAGCAAACGTGTATCAGACGGTTATTAATAATTAGTCCCGAAATATCCCAGTAATTTGTTACTTGTTATTTGCCCTGATATTTATTTAGATCTAATCTTTTGTTTAATATAGATATTTTTCCTATTTACTTTTTTTAGGAGACTTATTCTCCCATTTAGATTTATTGTGCTATATTTTGCATCTTTATAGATTGAATTTTGCCTGCCATAGAATTTAGTTTTCCATTTCCTTGTCCTTTTTTTCACTGTGATTTGGTGTAAGATATGACCCTAATCTTCCGAATGGCAACAGCAGTTAGACATGTGGATCCAAACATCCAATGAGCTTCTCCGTGAAAGGTGCATTAGTGACTTCTAGTCTTTAACTTTTCTACTGAATAAAGATAGTTTAAAACATTTATTTAATTAACATTGTCTATTAATACTGTGTTACATAGTATTAATAGGCAATGTTAAATAAATGTTTTAAACTATCTTTATTGAGTAGAAAAGTCAGTGAACTTTGTTTTCGATTGAAGGCGTGAAGATATACCATATAGCTGTGACTACGCCGGACATTAATAGCGGTGGATGAGCTATTGATATAAGGCGCCAATGCTAGCTTTTATTAGCAACGCTCTCCAACCTGCGGCCTCCCAGGCCTACCGTGCGGTTCTCCATCCGTCAGCCTGTTTGTATAGAGATGTGGCCCACCTAACCTTTTCATGCTTACCCGTGCGGCCGTAAGTCTTCCTCTGTTCCTTTTGACAGTATTATATTTTTTTTATTTTGTAGAACGATGGTTTCTAAGAATGAAAATAGGAAAATAGAGTCCTTTTCAATGAGGTCAAGCTGACTTTCCTTGCTGACACCCCATCTCTAAACTATTTTTTTTAGAATATTGGGGGTTTCCCAAATCTTAGGGGGTTTATTTGTCCGATCTTTGGCTTCCTTTGAAATTTCACTTGCAGCCCTGACATTTTCCTCTGGTGAACTGGACCGAGTTGATAAAATAACGTGTTTTTAGAACGTTGGTCCACTTATGATGGACGTGACCGGTATAGTTGATCATTTTACCAGCGAAGAACGACAAAACTTATTTCGAAACTGGGAAACAAACCCACAAAGAATTGAAATTGCTCTTGCTTCGAGATATCCGCCTTCTCGGTCATTTAATAGAAGTTATAGAGGAGCATCGTTATGGCTTAAAAGCTCTCTACTCCATTATAAACATGAGGAAGTGAAAGCAAACGAAGGAATCAGAATTGACTGCAAACAAAACACTTTACTAACGATAACAAACGAGGGAATTCGTGGTCTATATCAAGTGAGACAAAGATCGGACGAAGTTTAAGGATAGTCAATACGAGTATAATAATCTTTCACCTAACATAAATATTCGGAATATGATTAAAAAATATAACGAAATGGGATATACTAAACAGTAATATTAATTGGAAAAAATATGTATATCTAAATGATGGTTGCCAAATGAACAAAAATAAAGATTGTAATTTAAATGCCGAGAATCAACTGCAAAGTGAACGGAAGAAGTATTACGAGCGGAAAGGGTACCTGGCTTGTGGTCAGTGAAAATTGTGAATGGACACCCTTCCAAATAATGATGAAACTGGTGGACTGCGAAGTAAATTCCAAAAAGTTATCGAGAGAACGTACGATACCTATTCTCGGAATCAAAATAGCAAAAGTCTGCCACTGGCCATTAACTTCTACTGTAGAGTCGCTCCTACGTGAATTGAAGAAGCGTCTGGGCAACATTGATGGGGGCCCCAAGAGAGGAATGGGACAAGCAAAGAGCAAGAGCAGAGGCAATTTCCTCTTTGGTGCCAGAAAAAGGCTTGACATGCTTCAGGATGAACTGGAGAAAAGAATTCTTCTTAATTCTCGACAGCACTACACGACTCCAGCATAGTAAGATCTAAATCTGCAGTAGAAATTGACCATCCCAGAGAAACGACAGAGTTGCTTTAGCGAGGAAGGTTGGGAAAAATTCCATAGCGCAGCAACTTTATCCTGGAGAGGAGTAAAATATCCGAGGAAGGAGTGTTGAGAGAAACCGGAGAGACACTTAGAAGTGTTGAATACGTTATCATACCTCTCCAAACGAGAAAAGACCTGGCAAATGTGAGAAAGAGAGATCAAAGCCCTGTAATCGCCTACAACCATGTAGTCACCATGTGTAGACATCGGCACTGGGTGAATTAGAGAGGCCCAAAGAAACACTGGTGAACGGGGAATACCAGGCTTTAGCATATATTCGAACTACTTACGCAGTACAGAAACTTTTATATGAGACTCTAGGATCAGCGAATTCAAGACCTCCTGTTGTTTTTATCCGGTAAACCACTGTGTTTTGTCCGCCCCTCTTTCTTTCATTCACTATTTAACGCACTGAAAACATAACGCGGGGGATTTTTTCACCTATAAAATAGTTTCCCCCTGCTATTTCTTTCTAATCTAAAGGTCCTCCTAGTATCTCTTTACTTCTCCTTGGCCATAGAGCTGATCTAAGGGTATTTACTATTCAAAAATAGAAGATAAAGAGTAGTTTCCTCTATCTCACATACATTGCTCCCCCTGCCCTCCTAAGAATTGAAAACATATCATACGTTTTGTGAATTCAGAAAAAAAGCGAGAATTTCCAATTCCTTACGAAGTCCAACTTTGTAGAGTACTACCAGGTATTGCAAAAGTCATGTTACACTAGTTACGACGCTCTTAACAAAGCACACGATGCTAGTTTTTATGCAGTTAAAAACGTTTTTATTGTTTTGCCATATGAATATGTATTTACGTTGTAATATTAATCAACGTGGCCGACTCCAGCGGGGAGCATGCGCTCCAGGCGATACCTTAAAGCCGCGCACACGTTGCGGACGAAGTCCTTCCTCATACGGCCTACACGCATTTGATGGAGGAGTTCAACTCATTGACGTTGCTATGGCGAAACGTGCAGGCATTACCATCGACATGCGCCCACACGGTGTAGTCGAGGGGATCGTGATCAGGCAACTGCGGCGGCCTAAAGTCCTTCGACCACAAGTTCATGTATGACCCCAACCTCTCTTGTACGGTTTTTGCCGTGTAGGTCGGGGCACCGTCCTACTGAAAGACATAGACCACCTTCTTTGTGATCTTTCTCACTCGGGGCAGGACTTACGTGCCAAGATGTCCCTGTAATCGACCGTGGTGTGCCTGTAACCCGTCGCGAACCACACCGGCGGCATCTTCTCGCTATTCGAAGCCACGACGTCGAGCATCATCACGGAGGCCGGGTGCTTGGTCGTGGACATTGGAGAGGTCATAGCCAAACTGGTCTTTCTGCCTTTTACTAACCGGATCGTCCGTGAAGGTTTTTTCATCATAAAAAAATGGGAATTCGATTACTATGACTCTTCAAGTCGTTGGAAAGGTGACGACAGCGCTCCCGCCGCTGTTCTCGCATACACTCGGCGAGCAGAGGCCTTTCTACGTAACTCCAAGGACTTGCCGCCCTCCTTCTCTACGAATCTGGACACTATGGCCACCGGCATGTTCTTCTTTACGAGCGCAGTCATTTTGAGCTTCGGATCAGTTTCGAAGGCCTTTCTAACAGCCAAACGGTTTACAACTTGAGGTCAGCCTGCACGAGGTTGATCGTTCGGGTCTTCCCCGTTCTTGAGCCTCTTCGCGACTCTGTGAACGGTCTTCTGGCTGAAATTCAGCCGCTTGTTGATGTCGACTTGTTGTGGCTCTTGCACAGGAGAGCAGAGATCTCATTCTTTTCACTTCCATCTCGACACACCTGCACATAATAGAAAAGATGTTTCAATGACACATGCTGGAAGAGTAAATGTTAAAATTTGTTTGGCGAAACTTTCTTCTATCACACACGTAACCCTCTTCTAAGATAAAAAAAAACAAGTGTAAAAGAACTTTTTAAAAACCCATTATTTCAAAATGAAGTACCAGACCATGTTGAATCTGACCTCCGAGGTCTTTATAAATACTGATCTATGCATTTAAATTTTAAATTTATACCCATGTAACTCAGGATAAGTCAACTAGTATCTTTATAAACAAACTACAATCCAAAATGATAATAATAATGAGGTGGTAAACACCTGTAAGAAATTCTAGTTTTGGCTCGAGGTGAATACTATTTTTTTTTACGAAAACAACCAGGCTCATCTGACCCCGATTTTTTTTTTAGATCGATTGGTACAAGCGAAATTACGGGAGGTAATAATATCAAGGGTTTTATTCCTAAGGATGAAGACGAAGAAAATCCATAAATAACTTTATGGCGAATATTTTACCTGGACTTATCAAAAGCTACAAATTTAGCTGATGTGTGTCTTGAGGTACAAGGGGCGATCAATAAGTTTTGCGAATCGGTAGGGCAAAACAGAGGAAGGGGGATGAGTGTTTGTGGGGGGTGTTAGGACAAGTTATGACAAGTCACGACCTGCAGCCGCACGCTCCTGCCTCGTCTATTTAAGAAGCAGTAGCTGATCGCAGATCGTCAATCACAAATTTTTCAACAATGGAGAAGGTTGAGCACCGCGCAGTGATCAAATTTTTGACCAAGGAAGGCAAGAATGCAAAAGAGATCCATGAACGCATGGTTGCAGTGTACACCGACACCGCCCCTTCCTATGCAAACATTGCTTGCTGAAATAGGGAGTTCCGCCATGGTCGTGAGTCCCTTGAAGATGACCCCCGTCCAGGACACCCATCAGACATGACCAACGAGGACAATGTGGCCCGTGTGGAGAGAAGGATCCTCGAAAATCGACGGGTAAAGGTCGAAGAAATCGAGCGAGAACTTGGAATATCACATAGAAGTGTTAACATCATCATCCACGACAATTAGGCCATGACCAAAGTCTCTGCCCGTTGGGTCCCTAGAAACCTCACGCTCCATGATCGACTTCAACGTCGTCAAAGTCCACAAGGCCAGAGTTGCACAAGCTGCCCTGCGCAAGTGCGGATTCAAGGAGCTCCACCATTTTCCCTACAGTTCAGATGTGGTCCCCAGCGACTACTTTTTATTCCGCCAGCTCAAGGCTGCACTGCGTGGACGCCGGTTTGGGGACGATGAAGATGTCCAGCTCGCCGTCCAGGAGTTGATTGAACAGCAGTCGAGAGCTTTCTGGTTGTCGTGAATTCGAAGCCTCAGGGACAAGTGGCGCAAGTGCATTGAAGTCGAGGGTAGTTATATTGAAAAATAATAAAACACTTTTACTCATATCTCGTTTCCTTATATCTGAATTGCAAAACTTATTGACCGCCCCTCGTATATCATCTGCACTTGCATCCGGAAAAGCTTTATATTTTAGAGTGTACTGAATGTTAACACAACATACACAAGAAAATGATACAGTTTATTAGTATCAAATTTGGCTTCTTTGTGTTTGTTAACGTTCTTTTAGTATTATCGGTTTAAAATTGAAATGTTTCTCGCAAAATCAATTAATCATGAGAATAAAGTATCGCCTGCGTGTGACTGAAGATGATATAGCGTGTCACTTCTGACACAGGCCAAGTTTGCCATCACTGACTTAGCGTAAGCATGCTTTTTTTTTGAGAGCGTTATTTTTAATTAGTAAATACTACTTTCGGTGCTTCATTGACCATCTTTCCGTTGTACACTGTCAAATTTTACATATTAGTTGGTTAAATACTAAGCATTGTACTAAATACAAATAATTAATTCTTAATAAAAACGAGCTTTCTTATTCAAGTTAAAGCATATTGCGTTTAATACGCTTCTCCTAGCCTTACTCTCAAAAGGCCAAACTGACCAAGAGATAATTATCGGGTGCTTGAATGTTTAAGTGATTTTGGTATCCTCCAAGTGTACAATACGACTTTCTTATTCACACTTGTGCTAGTGGATCTTGAGTTGAGTGTTGTTTGATAGTCTTATTTAGTGTTACTATGGGAGGAAGGGTTACTGCATAACAAAATGTAAACACCGCTTGCAAGAGGAGCTACATAACTTTGGTTAGTCACTGAATGGACTTCTGATCTGATCGAAATTTGATGGGGGAGGGCAGTACCCCTATCACCCAGTAGTGAGTAATGAGAATATAAAGAAGCTAAACGACGAAAAATAATGGGTAACAAGCGATAAAAAATCAAAATAACAAAAAGAACATTCAAAATCTACAAGAACAAATTTCAACAGAATAAACAAGTACTGGGGAGTATAAATTTGCCCATTTTAATTGCCCTGCTGGGGGAAGTATAAAACTCTCCCCCTTTCACTTTACCCCCTCATCCCCAAATCAATCGTGTTGACAGTTAACACAGGCTAAGCCAGGCCTACTTTGTGGCATTATTGGCTCTCCTATACTTAGGAGCAACTTTTTGGTCCATCCGTATCAATTCGATTATTTTTTTTTAAGAGGCTTCATGAATAATTCACCCCAAGCCTACACAGATGTGATAAGAATAAATAATTATATTAGTTTCCAGTGGAGGGGGAGAAATTTGAAAGTCTAAATACTCCTCGCACTGGAAAGGGGAGAATAGTAGGGGATTGTGGCGATGTTTTTTTGTTAATATGGACAAAGGGACATTTCAGAACAGCATTTAGGGGGTGGGGGGCTGATGTGCCTATCATTGGGTACTTCTAGTGCCCCGAGAGGAGATACCCCATGTAGACTCAGGTAGTCTCAAACTAGATTGAGTGCCGAAAGAGGTCGCCCATGTGTAACATGAGCGATCTTGCTGCGGCTGACATCTGGAGAATTATGTGCCCTTCCTTTCCCAACAGGAGGATCTGGCGTTATATATCTTCAGCACATGTTTGCTTGCACTTTCTTTACATGTCTCTGTAAACTGACAGCGTGATGAAGCCTCGTTGTTATTACGCTTTATATAAGAGGAAACAAAAACTAGACTGAAGCTACCTGGGATTTTTTGCAAGCCTCTTTTCTTCTATTGTATACACGGTGACCAGCTTCCAACGACTCGTCCCTGGTAAGGAATAAGAGCGGGATCGACCATGCAACACTTGACATCTAGAGGATTATGTGCCCTCCAGTCCCCAATGTCTGCAGGAGTATCTGCGACTGTCTTCGACACAGATTAACTTCACCCAACTGAACCACTTTCGTTATAAAGATTTTTCATCACAAATTATCGCCGATATTCGTCCTCGCTGGTGTTTCGCTTTCGATTCGAGAAAACAAAACCCCGCATGAAATATTTATTATTTGGCACTCCACTAGTGACCCTAAAGACTCAATTGGCACTGCGATTGTGACCCTCAATTGGCACTTCACTTGTGACCCTCAATTGACACTCCACCTGTGACCCTAAAGCATCAATTGAGACTCCACTTGTGACCCTAAAGCATCAATTGAGGATCCACTTGTGACCCTAAAGCCTCAATTGGCACTCCACTTGTGACCCTCAATTGACACTCCACATGTGACCTTAAAGTCTCAATTGGCACTCTGTTTGTGACCTTAAAGCTTAAATTGGTACTCCATTATTACCCTAAAACCTCAATTGGCACCCCACATGTGACACTAAAGCTTGAATTGGCAGTCCACTTGTGACCCTAAAGCCTCAATTGGCACTCCATATGTTAACCTAAAGCCTAAAATGGCACTCCACTTATGACTCTAAAGCCTAAATTGGCACCCCTCATGTGACCCTAAAGCCTCAATTAACACTTCACTTGTTACCCTAAAGCCTCAATTGGCACTCCACTTGTGACCCTCAATTGGCACTTAACTAGTGACACTAAAGCCTCAATTGGCACTCCATTTTATGATACTCAAGTGCTACTCCACTTGTAATACTCAAATGGCACTCCAATAGTGACACTAAAGCCTCAATTGGCACTCCACTCGTGACACTCAATTGTCACTCCGCTTGGTACCTTAAAGCCTCATTTGGCACTCCACTTGTGACCCTCAATTGGTACTCCACTTATGACCGTAAAGTCTCAATTGGCACTCCACTTATGACCGTAAAGTCTCAATTGGCACTCCACTTGTGACCCTTAAATTGTACTCCACTTGTGACCACAAAGCCTCAAATGGCACTCCAATTATAACCCTAAAGCCTCAAATGGCAATCCAATTGTGAGCCACAATTGGCACTCCTCTCGTGAGCTTCAATTGACATACACTTGTGAGCCTCAATTGGCACTCCACTTGTGATCCTTAAGCCTCAATTGGCACTCCATATGTGCCCCTCAAGCTTTAATTGGTACTCCACGTGTGACCCTAAAGCCTCATTTGGCACTCCACTTGTGAACCTAAAGCCCCAATTTGCCCTGCGAGTGTGACCTAAAAAGCTTCAATTGGCACTCCAACTGTGACCATAAAGGTTCAATTGAGACTTCATTTGTGACCCTAAAGCCTTACCTGTCACTAAATATGTGACCCTAAAGCCTCAATTGGCACTCTAGTAGTGACCCTAAATCCTCAATTGAGACTTCACTTGTGACCTTAAAGCCTCAATTGACACTTCATATGTGACCCTAAAGCTTCAATTGGCCCTCCACGTGTGACCCTCAATTGGCACTCTAGTAGTGACCCGAAAGCCTGAATTGCCAATCCACTTGTGACCCTAAAACCTCAATTGTCACCCCACACGTGACACTAAAGCTTCAATTGGCACTCCACTTGTGACCCTCAATCGGCATTCCACTTGTGACCTTAAAGCCTCAATTGGCACTCATATGTGAACCTAAGGCTTTAATTGGCAGTCCTTGTGTGACCCTAAAGCCTCAATTGGCCCCCAACATGTGACCTAAAGCCTCAATTGGCACTCCAATTGTGACCCTCACTTGGTAATCCACTTGTGACACTAAAGCCTCAATTGCCCCTCCACTTGTGACCATAAAGCCTTAGTTGGCACTGCGCTTGTGCCCCTAAGGCCTCAATTAGCACTGCGCTTGTGACCATAAAGCCTAAATTGGCACTTCATTTGTGACCCTAAAGCCTCAATTAGCATTCCATTTGTTACCCCCAAAGCCTCAATTAGCACTCCACTTGTGACCCTCAATTGGCACTTCATTAGTGACACTAAAGTCTCACTTGGCACTCCATTCGTGATCCTCACTTGGCACTCAACTTGTGATGCTAAAGCCTCATTTGGCACTTCCTTATGACCATCAATCGGCACTTCACTTGGTACCCTAAAGCCTCACTTGGCCCTTCATTTGTGCCCCTCAATTTGTAATCCACTTGTGACCGTAAAGCCTCAATTGGCACTCAAATTGTGACCCTCAATCGGCACTCTACTAGTGACCCTAGAGCCCCATTTGCCACTCCACTTGTGACCCTAAAATTAGTACTCCACTTGTGCCCCTAAACCTCAAATGGTACTCCAATTGTGAGCGTCAATTGTCACTCCACTCGTGAGCCTCAATTGGCACTCCACTTGTGACCATAAAGCCTCAATTGGTACTTCACTAGTGACTCTGGAGCTTGAATTAGCACTGCTTATCCAAAAATAGATCGATCGATAAAATTGGTACTCCACTTGTGACCCTAAAGCCTCAAATGGCACTCCAATTGTGAGCCCCAATTGGCACTCCTCTTGTGACCCTAAAGCCTCAATTGGTACTCCACTAGTGACTCTTAAGCTTCAATTGGCACTGATTATCCAAAAATAGATCAATCGATAAAGAACAGGGAGTTTACTTTGCTCCTTGCAAATCATGTTTTCGAGAAAATGAATGAACATAAATGCCATATGCGACGTGGTGCCCTCTCCTCGAGTTTATTTCTACATATGACCAATGAAAATCATTAAATTGATATTGATAATGCTAAAATAGTTTAGAAGTTTCACAATTATATACATCGACACTTAATTGAATCAGCACTTATAAAAGAAATTCCCATGCTACAAGCATGTTTTAGCTTGTAGCAACTTGTATGACGCAAACGGTTGACTGCGTGGGCCAGTGAGGAAAGATTGCTTGCATCAGTTCAAATTCAGTTAACAGATGGTCACAGTTGTGTTCGTATAGATAGTGAGAGCGCTCAGCGTTATTTCAACTGCTGCATGGCAACTTCAGCTTCTTCGAAAGAGTGTGAAATAGAGAGATTAGACAATAATGAATACGAGGGAGATAAAGAATCATGTAATTATAGTCATCCTTTCCTAGATGGTACTTTTTTAAGAGTAAAATCTTCCGACGGAACAAAGTGAAGTGTGTATGTACATCATGCAATGGCGACATCTCTGCGGCGAGCAATGCTACTTCCAATCTACGCATTCATTTGAGAGTAAGAATTTAGTATTTCACTATTTCTTATTTTTAAAAAAATGTCAAAATTGCTAGTAGCTAACGATGATGTTAAGTAGTGTAGGTTTACCATGCACGAACCTACCTGCTTCTTTCTGTAACAACTTTATTTATAGTATATGCCGCTTGAATTTAACGTGAATTATGGCAACGTGAAACAAATCTCCTTCAATTATCTGATCATGTACAGTTATCAACAGAGAAAGCATCCTGCTTTAGTGCAAAAGTGGATAACTACGTAACAGCTCAAAGAAAATATTCAAAAAGAGAATGTTCAGTATTAGACGATGGTCCTCCATGCAGCGGTGTTAATATAAAGACATTACCGGAGTATTTTGCTGTGTATACTAAGAAGGTCAAACAATCTGTTGTTGATAAGCTGATTGCAGATTTTATCACACAAGGTGTGCATCCCCTATCAACCATGGAGTAACCAGCTTTTGTGAGATTAATTAAAGGTGAGTTCTGAGTTACAAATGTTCCTTACAATTATAGTATTAGTATTACAGGTAAGCTCTTATAACGACCGAATACTAAAGCGTTCGGATCATTGGTCACTACGTAGGCTATATAACGAAGTTAAATAAAGAAAGACATATACAAACAACAGAGGTTAATATATTGCAATAATTTCATGAGAATCCACATACATATATGCTTAAAGCGCGCTCTCATTTACTTGAAAATATTATTGAATAAAATTTTTCAGGAATAATTAGTACAATTATTGATCGATTATATGTAGTTATTAGATGAATTCCTATAACGATATATTTCGTTATAGTAGCAATACCTGTATATCATTATGTCAAAACTAGCATGCCCGCCCGTCAAAAATGTAGGAAATAAAGCTTGATAATGTATATATTGCTAACAATACTGAAAGTCAATATTTTACTATGTAATTCTGAATATGAACGACTAATAATATATTTATCAATTAATGTAACAGTCCTATATAGCTATAGGATATTCATATAGCTACATTTTATATATAAAATTTTATATGAATACCACATATTATCATTTCAATGTGAAAATCAATTTCACTCACAATAATCACACATTCCACTACAGCAGGTCTAAATTCTTCAGTTGACGTCATTTCAAGGCGGACACTAGGCCGAAATCTTATAGAAGAAGAGAAAGTGACAAGAGCCCTACTGAAGAATAAACTAGACAGCACTTCTTACTTATGCCTTACTGCAACTCGTCACCGTAGTTTTTTGGGGGCGTTACATTTCATTGGGTATGTTAAGATTTTGCTCTTTATGAAATATGAAATTGAAAATGTCTTTAGAGTTAGGGAGTTATCAGCTCTTGGCTGAAAGCAGAGCATTTGTTTGTGGAATTTATCTCGATTATATTAATGGTGTAAACTTCATGGAAACATTTATGAGACAAACATTGGACTGTTATTTCATTTTTTTCAGCTTGAGGAAGCTGCTCTTGTCTGTCACAGGGGAGTATTGGCATGCTGTTGCTTCATAGGAGAATATAACTACATCAAGATTGCTGAACATATAAGGAAAATCATCAATGAATACGATATCCCCCTGCAGAAAATACGAGCACTGTCAGTGATAACGGCTCTAATTTTGTTAGAGCGTTTAAGGAATTTGCGGTCACTGCTGCAAATGTGTCCACAGATTCAGAAGATGGCATCCAGTTAGGTGAAGAAGATCAGGGTAAGCACGAGCTGGAGGATAGTTTCTTATTTAGAAGTGCCTTAGATCAGAAAGAAGACCTTTCATCTGACCCATGCAGCTTCAGCCTACCTAAGCATGAGCGCTGTGCTTCACACACACTCTCGTCGCCACAACTAATGCAAAACAGGCACTGAAAATAT
Source organism: Ceratothoa steindachneri (assembly GCA_963969495.1). NCBI lineage: Eukaryota > Metazoa > Arthropoda > Malacostraca > Isopoda > Cymothoidae > Ceratothoa > Ceratothoa steindachneri. Next base: position 61,080 of record CAXAKS010000400.1, read on the forward strand.
CTTCTTTTGCAAATATCAATCATGCTGTGATGTGGAAATGCTCAGCATTATGGAACAAAAGCGGTCGTCCAAAATCAACCCAGATTATCAAAACTGTTATCAACTGCTCATTAAAGGTACCTTGCATTATAAGGTGGAACTCTCTGTTTGATACATTGTCATTACTTTTAAAACACAAGGACAAAATACATCAACTCATGACGTCCCTTGAACTTCCAGTGTTCAGAAGTCACGACATTGAATTTCCTGGGGGGTATGTCTCAATTTTGCCTCTTATTGCAGTGGCAATTGATCACCTACAGGAAGAACAAAACTATTTTTACGGAGAATTGCTCCCTACCTTGCTAACTGTGGAGAAAAAGCTGAAGAGCCTTCAGTCACGTTCTCTGAAATTTTGCCAACCCCTTCTAAGTGCAGTCACTAAGGGTTTTGAAAAGCGATACCAATCTTATTTGACCTTGGCAAATGAAGCCAGCCTTACAGCCATTCATTCTTCAAACTCTGCTGGTTAGATATTAGTATTTCATGGGACAGTTCAAGTGATTGATAATTTATCAGAGGGACCCGAAGCTGAATCATCCAGTGACGATTATTTTGGGTTTACAAAACCAACTCAAACACGATCAACCGCAGATTTAGAATTGTTCAGTTACCTTCAGGATTCAAATAAAACCCTCAAAGTTTAGATAGATATTCAAACCTAAAAAAAATATTTATTAAACACAACACCACCCTTCCGTCGTCAGCTCCTGTGGAATGGCTCTTCTCTTTAGGAGGATTGACCTTATCTCCAAAACAAAGTTCTTTATCTGACGAAACATTTCAGCAACTGATATTACTTAAATGTAATGCTGATATAAATAGCTAACTGAAATTTCATTCTATGGAACATACTATTTTTTTTTGTAGTACCTAAGTCCAATTGTCATCAAATCTTACATTAGAAATTATAATATACAATTTAATTTAATCGATATTTTTTGTTGTGATACCAATGGTCCTTATCGATATTCATTATATATCATGAATTTGAAATGTATTTAAAAATGCATCTAAATACATTTAATGTATTTAGTATATAAATACATTTTTCTCATGTATTTAATATTTTGTATTTAAATACTTTAAATGCATTTAGTGCCCACCTCTGAGTGTAAGTCTACACGGGCGCCACCTCACTGGGTGACAGGGTATGTCTCCGTCGGACAACTTTGTCCGGTCCATAGAGTGGAGAAGCAGAAAGTCTTTAACACAGCTGGCTCGAAGACGCCCAGGAACCTCTAAATGAGAAGCCCCACTTCTTCCAAGCTTCGCTCTCTTTGTTTTTCTTATTTTGGGGTGTGGAGAACAGTGTTTTCCTCATTTTCTCTCTCCGTTTAGTGGGACCGAGCCCTAATGGGCCCACCTCAACCTTTACCGAAATCGTAAAGGACACACCCGTATCCAGAATCATCCCAGAAGGAAGAGAACCGGTATCTTTCCTTTCCTTCTTATCTTTGTTTTCATTTGGGGGACTAATTCCTCTTGAGAAAGCCCTGCCCAGAAATGGGCTCTGCAATAGATTGTCCATCTAAGCTAAGGAAACAATTTCGAGACTATGTTCCCTCTTATGGGAGCGGAGAAACCTCCTTACATTCTTATTAATTCTATGAAAGGGCTACTAGGGACAGTATAGGATAATCCTATTCAATGGATCCATTAGCCTCAATGACTGCTTTAATTCGGAGTTCTGAAGAGTTGACATGCCCGAATCAGATTATTTTTATCAATTTTGGACACATTTTTATTATAGCGGACTTAAGAGATTGAATGGTGTTCTAGAGGTGTTGATTGACCTCTCTTTCGACGACGTCCCATACGTAATAGTCCGGTGGATTGAGGTCAGGTGATCTTGAAGGCCATGTGTTTGGGAGAACATGCTCGGGAAAATTGGCACGCATCCAAGCTTAGGTTGTTCTAGCCTTATGATATAGTGCAGTGTCTTGTTGGAAGATGTAAGGATATCCGTTGCGTATTCTGTCTATCCAGGGTATCACAACCTTCTCCAAAACCTCTATATACACAACAACATTGACTCTTAAGCCCTGTGGAAAGGTGATGGGGGAGGGGGCACGATATCTCCCTCACTGCTAACGACTCCCAGAACCATCACAGTTGCTGAACACTTACTATGCATTACAGTTTGAATCTCATCTGGCACTCTGCATAACCATCTGTCATTCTTTAGGTTTACCTTTTATTCCTGGTCGTTCTTTTTTTCTCAGCAAAGAAACCCCCACAATATATCAACCAAAAACAAATGTATTTTAAAAATGTTAAAAATGTCAACTAAATTATGGCCATTATATAACAGTGTACTCGCAGTACTCTCCCTCGACCTCCACTACGGCCTCAAGACGGCTCCGGAAATTGGCGCATAAGTTCCTCCTTGTGTCTTGGCTACCAGCTTGGCCTTGGGTTTTCAGGCAGAGCTGTTGGTGTCTTTCTTAACCACGCTCTACACAGAATAATACTTGGGATTACAATCGGGGGATCTAGGAGGCAAGAAAGTGGAGCTGGTAAGGTCGAAAAATTCTTCGACAACCACTTATGACCTTATCTGGTGCTATGGTCTTCCAGCAGCAACCCTCTCCAGCCAGGATTTGACCACAATCTCCAGCAGCTCCATATAGTCGTCTGAATTGAGCCTAAAACAGTACTTAAAGATGTGGTGACGCATGACCTCCCCCTACTGAAGACATCCACAGAGTATCACAGTTTGGGCGAACTTGGTCTTAATGATACGTGAAACGTCGCATGGATTGTAGAAAAGCCACCTGTTGTTCTGGATGTTGTGCAACTAGTCCTGACACAAGTTCTTTTCATCTGAGAGGAACCACATCGTCACCGGTTCAACAGGGTGCTTCACTTTGTTCAGGAACTTCTTTGTCTGCGCCAAGCGGTCCCCCTTGGTCTTGGCTGTCGGAATTTGTTCCTTGTGACTCCTGTACGAGTGGTAGCAAAAGTCATCATTCAGAGCCAACTTCATGGTGGTGACTCCAACACCCATCTTTTTCACCAAAGCTCGGATCTCCCATCGCCTTGTTCTGCAGTTATTAGATGGATTCCGGGGCGCGGTCGGAGTTAGAACCCCTGTTGTGTTCCTTTCCTGCTATCCACGGCTTCGTATTATCCATTGTAGCTGCCCGCATCACTTATAAAGCCTTTGCAGTGCTAACATAGCATTAAACACCAGTCTTGATGTTGACATTTTGATACCAGGCGCGAATCATCATGAAGCAGGTAACTCTGTCCAATATTATATGATATGTTGTCTAACACACCATAAAACGATATAAAGAGAACAAGAACTTTGTGTCAAGTAACAGAAGGGACATAAAATGTTTTATAACACTTAGATAAGAAAATCTATAATTCAGGGTTCACTACAGAATCGGAAAAAAACATCTTCCCAACTTCCTGGGGATTTCAATAAAGTCTCAAGTTAAAAATATCACCGAGAACAGTTAGGTGACTTAGAGTTCAAGGGTTAAAATTATGCAAGGTGAGAAAGAAATCATAAAAACCTGAGGTTAACAAAAAAACGCGTCTTCAGAGGGCCAAAGATGACAAAAATTGGACACATGAACAATGGTGTAAAGTTATCTGGTCAAATAAAAGTAACTATCAATTATATAAACAAGGTGTGCTGACCAAAAGTCGCTTGTTCTCACTTATTCTGATTTATGACCTTACGACCTTCAAAATTTTAAATAATTCTGCCAGTAACCTTGGGAGGACTTTGGCAATTATATCATTCAAAAGAGAATGCAAAACAACATAAGGATTTCAAATTTCGTTAGAATCGGCCAAATAGTTAAGATGTTATTGCCAAAACCAGGTAATTTCCGGGGTAACCTTGGGGAACTTTTTCAATTATACAATTCGAAAGAGAATGTACAACAACATAAGGGTTTGAAATTTCGTTAAAATCGGCCAAATAGTTATGATGTTATTGCTAAATAATTACTCGGCTAACCTCGGGAGGACTTTGGCAATCATATCATTCGAAAAAGAATGTAAAACAGTATAAGGATTTCAAATTTCGTTAGAATCGGTCGAATATGTTGGAAGAAATTTATTTAAAAATGTACCTTTTTTTTACCAATTTTGTAGATTCTCAGCACTTATGGGGCTACCTCTGTGAGACGAAGAGTTGGAGAGGCATTCCACCCTGATTGTGTGGTTCTAACTGTGATGCATGGAGGTAGTTCTATCATGGAATGGGGCTGCATGTCTTCATGAGGGACAAGGGAGATGTTTTTATACCATAAAGAATGAACTCCACAACCCGTTATGACTATGTTGGCACAAGTTTTAGAGCCATCTATTCCAAAATTACATCCCACAGAACCAAGAAATGAGGTTATATGGGCAGGAAAATGCCCGATGCCGTACATTCAATCACACCCAGAATTAGTTTGGAGCAATAGGGATTACGCATATGGAGAGCCCACCACAGAGCCAAGACTTAAATCCAATAGAAAACTTATGGGGAGTGCTTGGAAAAGCAATAAGAAGTACCACAAATACTAAGAAAACATAACTGAATGCAAAATTACAAGCTGAGTATGAAAAGATAGGCTAAGAAATTTATAAAAATTCGGTGAAATCCATGCCACAAAGAATTATTGCTGTGATTAAAGCAAAGGCGTTTCACCTAACTTCAATATAAAAAAAATAACAGAGTTCATATATACAGATATATTTAGCAAAGTGACATGTTGAAGGATTGTTGTACTGGAGTTCTCTGTCATTTTCTACTCTCTGGAGTAAATATGTCGTCAGGATATATATATATATATATATATATATATATATATATATATATATATATATATATATATATATATATATATATATATATATATATATATATACTGAGGATAAATCTTAGAGCCACCAGAAACGGATGTAACATCTTATAATCTTTTACTACGTTTCGAAAACTACAAGTTTTCATCTTCAGGCTAGGATAAAAGTTTATTAAAGTTAATAGATATGAAGAAAACATGAAAAGGTAGTGGTCAATAAGACATTGACCTTTTAATGTTTTCTTGATAGCCTAAATATGTTACATCCATTTCTGGTGGCTCTAAGATTTATCCTCAGTATCAAATGCAGGCAAGCTCCATACAAATATATATATATATACGAGGGGGAGTCAAAAAGTTCTCAGATAAATGGCATAAAATTTTTATTTGTAATAATACTGTAATCATTTTTCTACATAAGCTCCATTAACATCTATACACTTTCTTAATCTATGAATCCATGGGTAAAGACCATTTTTGTAGAATTCACGGGGTTGTCTCTGGCACCAAGTAATGACCTGCTTTTTTGCTTCATCTAATGATTGAAACCGGGTTCCTTTTAGGTGTCCCTTTAAATTTGGAAACAGAAAAAAGTCAGAGGGTGCTAAATCAGGGCTATAAGGGGGATGAGCAAGAGTTTCCCATCGAAATTCCCGTAGCTGAGATCTCACAGCTTTGGACGAATGTGCAGGGGCATTGTCATGGTGGAACAAGATTTGCTTGTGGAGCTTTCCTCGTCGTTTTTTGGCTATTGAAGTTTTCAGCTTCCTTAAAACTCCTTCGTAATAGCTGGATGTAACAGTTTTTTGTCCTTCTAAGAAGTCTATTAAAATAATTCCCTCCGAATCCCCCAAAACTGTAGCCATTATCTTCTTAACGGACCTCTCTGTCTTGAACTTGATAGGCCCTGCTGCCCCCCTTGGGTGCCACTCTTTTGATTGATTTTTACTTTCAGGATCAAACTGATACACCCAAGTTTCATCTCCCGTTACGAGGCGCTCAAAAAAACTATCCTCGTTTGCTTCAATCTTGGTCAAAATAGCCAAAGAAAGGTTGGCCCTATGATTCAGCTGGTCTTCTCGCAACGCTTTTGGGACCCAACGTGCTGAAAGCTTGCTCAGGCCAAGATTTTCAGTTAGAATTCCAAATGCTGAGCCATGAGAGATTTCACATGCATTGGCAACTTCATCAATAGTAATACGGCGATCTTTATCCACTAGATTCCTCACAAGCTCGACATTTTCTGGGTTAATGGAGGTGGAGGGTCTCCCTTCACGTGGATCATCTTCAACTTCTTCTCTGCCCCCCTTGAAGCGCTTAATCCAGTCGTAAACTACCGCTCTACATGGCGAAGAGTCACCATAAACCTGTTGTAGAGCGTCAATAATCTTAACAGGCTTCCAATCAAGTTTAGTCAGGAATTTAATGTTCGCTCTTATCTCAAAATTTGCCATTTTATGGGTTCAAAAAAGTAACCTTTTTGAAGCACATCTAATACAAAGAGTCTCGACAAATTGAATGACGAATTTTGTAGGAATTGTTCAGAAAACATGAAAGTCGTGTTTGACCCTGTATTTACTTGTACAAAATCGAACATTTCAATAATCTGCCATTTGTCTGAGAACTTTTTGACTCACCTACGTATATATATATATATATATATATATATATATATATATATATATATATATATATATGCAAATTTTGTTGAAGACCATTGTGTATTTTGCCTTAATTAATTTCCTTTGGCAACTTTCTCTTTGTAGATGGTGGATTACTTGTCCAGTATTCATCTTTTTTTAAATGAATAAAATGTGGTAAAAACCAAACTAAATTGCTAAGCTTTCGATCTTATTCGATCATCTTCGGAGCGTTTTGAAATGTTCTTGCCTCCTTTACCGATGTAATGAGTGGAGTGAGGGTCTGGCAGAAAGTGAAAGAAAATGATTTTTAAGGGGTATTTATTCCGCCTTGATTAAACGTAATGTTAGAGAAAATGAGCCACTACTGTGAGTGGAATTTGCCACAGGAGTGGCTCATTTCCTCTAACGTTGGATTGTTCTTCGATACAACTGCAAACAACACTGGTCTCCACAATGGCGTGTGTGTCCGGATCGAGGAAGGTCTTGGAAGGGAGTTGGCGTGCCGCCATCATGTGTTCGAGATTGTTTTATCTGACGTCTTTTGAGTCGCCTTTGGGCACACTGGAAGTCCGGAAGTCACCCTTTTCAAGCGTTTCCAGAAGGAGTGGCCGACTATCAACCAGTAAGAGTACACGGTGGCTGAGGATACCCTTTTCTAAGGACATCTGGAAGAGCTCCACTCCCAGATGAAGGATTACCTGGCATCTGCCCTGGCTAATCCAACAAAGTGTCCACGCGATGACTACTTCGAGTTTCTGCAGCTCGCATCCCTGTTCCTCGGAATGGGCACAAAGACTCGACTATCGTTTCTGCCCCTAGTGCCATCCACCACGCGAGATGGATGTCAAAGGGCATCTACTGCCTCAAAATGTTCCTGTTCCGAAACCAGTTCAAGACAACAAAACGAGTGGAGCGGAATGTGACTAGCATGGCGCTGTTCATTGCCCTGATGTACGTCCGCTTTTGGCACGAAGCTTCTTTGTCATCCCACGCCCCATACATCGACATCGTGATGCTGACTGAGCTCCAGAAGTACACAAACTAGATGAACGTCGCTGCAACCACGAGCAATGCCCTCTCAACGGCATCTGTGGTATTTGGAGTAAGACTTGGTTAGCCTTTCACTGTTGGACGACCGGGTTCCAGATATGATGAAGGCCGACTGCGTCATTCGAATGAAGATGGAAAATCCGATTGAAGATCATCCACGCCGGGCAAAAATCAAAGACACACGGGTCATCCGCCTTGATGCCTTCTTCACCAAAAGGTCGCATCATGTTTTCGATGTCCTGAACAAAGGCGGAGCCCAGGAAACAAAGCAGGGCTTCCTGCAGATGGATCCTTTGGCTTGAAAGGGCGACAAGCTGTACGAGGATTTTCAGGCCAGAGCCAAAAGCCTGAGAGTGGTGAACGACGCAGCTGAACGAATGGCCCTGGCAGGAGGTGCTGATGACGCCGAAAGGCGTCATCCCGTTTCACCTACATAAACATTTTCACAATCTTTACATGGAATTACATATACCCCTTTATCCTGTAGATCTTTAGGATTCCTGGAAATCATCATTTGGTTTATAGAATTATTATATTTATTAGCAATTTTAAGTCCTGTTTCCTGAAATAAATGTTTTAACTAATTTAGTTTGTCATTAAATGACAATGTTATTCATTTGCTGAAGTTATTAGAAAGTCCAGGCTTATTACAATAGTAAGTCTTCCTAGCTGCAAAATTAGCTGATGTTATAAACCAATCTGGGTAATACAGTTCTGAAAAAATAGTCTTGATTTTAACAATTTCTTCGTCTAAATAAGAAGGATGACATATTCTATATGCTCTAAGAAACAAGGTAGATATTACAGATTTTTTTTTACCAGTATTATCATGGCATGAAAAATAATGTATATATACATTTGAGTGAGTTATCTTCCTGTATACATATAATTTTATATCATGATAATCTTTATTGATAAGGACATCTAAAAAAGGTAATTTGTTGTCTTCTTCCCACTCAGATTTAAATTTAATTGAAGCATGCAAATTATTTAAATTAGTGAAAAAATGGTCAAAATCAAGATCATTAGGTTTCATTGAAAAAACATCATCAATATACCTTAACCATATGAAGTTAGATGGAGCAACTCTGGATAGGAGTTCTCTCTCAAAATACTTCATGAAGAGACAAGCCAATATGGGTGATAAACTATTTTGCATACTTAACACAAATTTCTGTCTATAAAACTCATTATTAATTCGAAACACATTACCTGAGAGACACAATCCCTCTAAATCAATAAATTTATTACCTGCGATGGGAAAATCCAAGTTGAGGTTTAGGATAACTCTTTTACGAAGGCTGATGGCTTCGTCCCTTAGAACCTTGGTAAACAAAGAGTTTACGTCAAAGCTTACAAGTTTGCCGTCTGGAAGTTGAAGATAATTAAGGCGATTCCCGAAGGCTTGAGTATTCTTAATGTGTGCTGCTGAAACTCTTCCAACTGCTGGAGATAAATGTTTGGCGAGCCATTTTGAGTTTATATGTGGGAACATTAATGTTAGATATAATTGGACGCAAAGGACATCTCTCTTGATAGGTCTTGGGAACCCCGTACATGTAGGGGAGTGAAGAGTTGATAGTCTTGAACTGCTTAATGAATTCTGGGTTCTTTAATATTCTCTTCAATTTGGTATTAAAATTAATTACCTTATACCAAGAGGGTCACTCCTTAGCTTTTCATACGTGTTCACATCATTAAGAACTTCACTAAGTTTATCATTATAACTCGGTTGGTCCAGAATGACTACTTCATTGGTTTTGTCTGATTTGGTTGCAACAATACTGCTGTTTTGTTTGAGTTTTGTTTTAGTAAATATCTGAAGAGGAAACTTAACCGAAATTTTATGAACAGTCTCTGGATTAAAGGTTCAAGTCCCAATAAAAACATTCTGAATATGTCATATGAACTGACTGGGGATGAGAAATTTGGTCTGAGATATGGTCTGAGCTTTTCAACTAAGACATACGATGAGTTCTCACTTGATCATTTAGTTACCATAGCGAAATCAGAATAAAACAACAATATAAGCAGTGAATTTCTTAGTGGTTACATGTTTAGTGCCCTGAATTTATAAAAAAATCAGACAACAGTGGTTTTCCTAAGAGGTTCCTGATAGCGTTTAAAAATTTAAACAAAAAATTATAAGAATCCATAGAGGAAGGATGTTTGCTTTGAATAATGCCGAAGGTCAAAGAGCTTCCTCAAATCCGATAACCAAATTTAGATAAGAGATTGTAGAAACATAGGAGGGACATCAGAGTTGGCAATGAAAGTAGTGGAGTATTTTGTCATGTCAGAAATTTTAATAATTCCATCGATTTTCAAGGAAGTAAATTGGTCTTTAAATCAAAAGATTATGTCAAAAGAAGAATTGTATAATCAAGTTTGATCACATCCATTCCTAATTTCAATTTATCTGAAGGTCAATTTGCCTCTAATAATCTAATATGTAAGCAGATAAACAAAAAAATGTAAAACTGCCCAGCCTTAATCAGGTAGTAAATTATGTCTCCCCAGGAATTAGCCTAAGCAGGGGAGCGGGTCAGGTAACATGATCTTTTTCGATCAGGTCAGAGGTGTATTCGGAGTTCTCTGTAATTTTCTAATCAGTTGCCAGTTGACGAGAGTGTGTGATACACCGAAACTGTTCTGCAGGAAGTGTCGTTTGATTCCTCACCAACCTTGCCATAGGGCATTAACTTTCATCATCATCATCATATATATATATATATATATATATATATATATATATATATATATATATATATATATATATATATATATGATAGTGAAACCACTGTATAGGAGGCAAAAGTTAATTTATGAAACTAGTCTTGTAAATTAAACTTTTGGCTCCTATACAGTCGTTTCACTATCATATACCATAACTCACCATTGAGTTCTTTTACTTATATATATATATATATATATATATATATATATATATAGTAAAGTGACAAGCATTTGCACACTTAAATTTTCTGAAATAGTCCGCAATTTTGTCTGGTTATAAAACTAACATGAAACTCAGTAAACATATATTTAATGGAAGAAATACACATAATACAAATATTCTTGGTATATATCAACAATTAATAATTAACAAAATTTAGCAGGTGACAAAAGTATGCAACCACTCTAATAACATGCGAGAATATTATTATTAAACAAAATATATCTTATAAATTCGATGAAAAGGGTAAGAATGATGATTCGAGAAATTATTAGAAACGAAATTGATGCAAACTGCCGAATATTAGCACAGTCATTCATTGATAAGAATTACTCTGTGATGACATGTCTTAAACCAGGTTGAGAAAGACAGGTTAGCTGAGAGGGTGCAGATACCTCATCCATAAAACCACACACGGGAGTAAATAATCATTATTAGTTGCACGCACCTAAAAGTAAAGGAAAAAATATAAGAATCCATAGAAGAAGGATGTTTGCTTTGAGTAATGCCGAAGGTCAAAGAGCTTCTTCAAAGTATTCCACATCCAATAATCAAACTTTATTCAGAGGGATTATCCTATAGGACTATTTCTGAGCGAGTTGATGACCCTTATACAACTGTACGTTCTATAATTCTAAGCATCGCGAGTATAGAATCACCTTTCAACTTGCCAAAGAGCCGGTGCTCCTCCCATGCTTAATGATCGGTCTCGACGTTACATGATTCGAAAGCTAAAATATAATACAATGATTACTATGAAATATCTACAAAGCGATATGGAATTGTCAGGGACTGAAGTGAATAAAAGAACTATTAGTGAATAGCTCCATCGTAATGATCTACATTCTTTCACTCCCCGCAAAACTCCACTTCTTAATAAAAAGCACATAACGAACCGTCTAAAGTTTGCCAGAGAGCATCTTGAAAAGGAAATTGAATTTTGGAACAATTTTATATGGTTAGATGAGACTAAAATAAAACTTTTCGGTCAAAATGATGCTCGTCACGTTTGGAGAGCAGAAGGAACTGCCTATGATCCTAAGCACATATTACAGGAGCACTCTTACATGATTGATGGGGAAAAAGATGGTGCCACGTATCGAAAGATACTTGTGGAAAAGCTGCTTCAAAGTCCGTAAAAATTCCAAGGTCGCGAACAATCTATATTTCAGCATGACAACGATCTTAAGCACACGGCCATATTAATTCGAGAATGGTTTAAAATGAGAAAAATAAACTTCTTTAATGGTATATACTTCATTCTTATTGACCTTGGGAAGCGAATAATGAAGGCTGCAATCAGAAAGAGAACTCCACAGAACTTTGCCTCTTGGAGGGAGATTTACGTAGAAGAGTAGAACAAATCTCAAGAAATGATTGGGAAAACTAATTTCAATCTATGACAAATGTTACTGCACGAAATATTAAATGACTGCAATCATTATTGGTTTAATACTTTTGTCACCTGCTAAATTTCGTTAATTATAAATTGTTGTTATATAGAAAGAAAATCTTTCTAATGTGTATTTCTACTGTTAAATATATGTTTACTGAGTTTCCTACTAGTTTTATAACTATACGAAGGCACGCAATGTTTCAGAAATATTGAAAATCTAATTGTGCAAATACATGTGTCACCTCATTATATATATATATATATATATATATATATATATATATATATATATATATATATATATATATGGTTTTACCACGTAGGGAAAGGGATAAAGAAAGATTGATCGGAGCTAGTACTTTCGTTATCTTAATAACATTTTCAAACTCACAAGGGTTTATGAAACAGAGCGACACTGTATTCATACAAAGCAATATTTTCCCTATAAATACCAGATAGTCAGATTTTTTTATGACCTCGGATGAGTTTGATTTGAGGAAGCAAGATAGGACTGGATCTAAAGAAAACAAACAGGGGCTAATATTTACATTTCTCTCCTTTGTGCTGGAGATTAGGAACGATTCACATATATTTCTGCTAATAAAATCAATTTTATAAAGAATATAAGGAAATAAATTTATATTTACTTGTTACGTCATAATATGATATTGGGGAGCATCGCATTCACTAAACCTACCCAAACCTAATCTAACCTACACAAACCATAAAAACAGTGGATGTATTTTACAGTTCGGGCAAATTTGCTACAAACTTAGATTAATGCACTTAATTACGTCATATTATAACGTCATAACGATTATAGAAATATATACTAGTTTTGTCATAATTTAAAGTTGGAGTGTATCACATTCTACAATCCTGTGATTCAATACGCCATAAAGATTATAGATTTTTTCATTTTATTCCTATATAAAAAGTTCGAGCTAATTCGCGCAATAACAAAAAAGATTCTTTCAAATTATCCTTCAAATACATGATTCGTTGGTTTATGTTTATTAATAAGAAGATTTAGTCGTCCCTGAAATTATCCTAGTTTTCTTCCTATTTGTGTATGAGCAAAACGGCAATTTCACTTTTCACACTATAATAAATACCCATAGTATCTAGAAGAGGAGACTACTAAGAGAGGTAGGCAGTTAGAGCGTGCATTACTGCTTTTTCCGTTCTCTGTTCAACAAGAATATTTTTATCAAATGTAGGATTATAAGATGTCAGAGCTGGCAAAGACCGTGTGGTCCACTTCTGGGTCAGCTTGTAGCGTGCGAGAATTTCAGGCGAGTGGATTAAATGCTCTGCTTGAATGAGTGTTTTTGGTGACTCAGGATGGCCGAGTGGTTTAAGACTCTCGTTAGCGGCTGTCCAGCCGCTACTTTATTTATTTTTCTTTGCGCCCCTTTCCTACTCAAAGCTATCTACAATGGTGCCCAGACCCAGGAGGCCGGGGAGGGAGAACTTTAGTCCTCCAATAACATTTCCAAACGCCGTTCTCCTCAATCCTCAAAATACGATCCGCTTCTAAGAGGGGGCTTGTGTAGCGTGCGAGAAGTTCAGACGAGTGGCTTAAATGCTTTGCTTGAATGATTCTTTTGGGGGACTCAGGATGGCTGAGTGGTTCAAGACTCTCGTTAGCGGCTGTCCATCGACGCGGGAAGCGCGTTCGATACCTCAGTATATTGAAAAAAATTCTGATTCTCCTTCACATCATCATCGGAGAAAATCTTCAACCTCCTGATGAACTCTGCACATATCATGATAATCATTGTTATAATTTAGTTTTGGGTTAAGTTCATAACTAACCTGTGTTTCTTTCTTTATCAGGTTCACATATTAAATAAAAGTATAAAATAAATTTATTCCTATATGAGTGACGATAATGTATGAAAATGAAGATCTTGCAGTTCCTCTACTAACTTGAATCCTAGGTTTGTGAAACTCCCATTATGCCACTTATAGATATTAATTCTTTGTTTGTGAAATGTACATGTGCCTATATTTGTGTGTGTGCTTATGTGAGATTCTATTCATTGTCTGCATTATGTGTGCCTCTTTGTGTGCGTGCTAATGCAATAATGTGTTTATTATATGTATTATTTTCTTTGTATACTTATGTTCTATAATTGTTTATTTCAGTGAAATAAAGCACATATACATATGTGCTTTCTTAGAAGTAGCGCACAAAGTTCACCCAAACTATGCTTATAAGTTATAACACTATGCGTTCATGCACATTAACATAAAAAAAACAAACAAACTCAAATAAAAGTTTATCTCGCATTCCTGTTTTTAAATACTCCGAATGATAATCCAATAATATAAACAAACCAACCCAAAGTTGCCATATCTTGTATTATGAATACGAAGTTGATAGAGCATTAAAAATCCATTTAGTATAATTAATAGAAGATGGAATTCGTGTATTAAATTTAATGTATTTTGTATGATTTTGTGACAAAACTATATATTAATTTATGTATTTATGACAGTATTTAGTAGCAAATAGAACACTTGTTTGAATAGTTTGTATGCATTGCGTAATGCTTATCTGGAAGTGAGACGAAAATTCTTATGAAAGAATATGGAATTTCCGTCTTATTCCCTGCAGTGTTTCAAGCACCAACAACTAATCAGCTTTTTCATTGTTGGTGCAAGCACGTTAGAGTTAAAATATTAATAAAAGCGTCATCCATGCTAGTGTGTTCCTTTGCATGTTGCTTTAATCACTATTTGTCTTGGTTCTTGAAGTGGTATTCCGTCTGTTATTGACGCAGCCGAGATGGATCTCCACTGAGGCCAGCCAGCTCTATTCCCTCCATACCTTGGATACCTTGGAGAGTCTAGAAACTGCTGCCTCAGAGCCATGATGCATCACCGCTCCTGCTGATCCCAGAGTCCCACTTCATCAGGTCCACCTGGTCAGCTATTGAATTAGATGTCGCCCTACAGAGTGAGGTGTACCCTGGTACTGGCGGCTCATCTGGGAGTGTTTGCAGGAATTTGGGTAAATATGTAGATTAGCAACTTGGCCGAGAAAGTGTTTTTTTTGTAAATATTTTTGTTCACCCCTACCGGAATATTCATGCGCAATGCAGACAAGCTAGGTAGGGCCATTAGGGCTGATTCTGATGCTGTTGTAATGCAGGAGGAATTGACCATTCTGTCCAATTGGGCTGAGAAATGGCAAATGAAGTTTAACATAGACAAATGTAGTGTACTTAGTATAGGTAGAAATAATCCACTGAATAGTTATAAATTAAATGGGAGAATTTTAGGGAGGACCGATTGTGAGAGGGACTAGGGTATTTTGGTAAGTTCAGACCTTCGTCCTAGAAAGCAATCGTCCTAGAAAGCAATGCCTAAATGCTAAGAATAAAGCTAATAGGATATTGGGATTCATTAGGAGGAGTGTAAGCAATAAGAGTGCTGAAGTCATTCTAAAACTGTATCTGGCGCTAGTTAGGCCTCATCTAGACTATGCAGTACAATTTTGGTCACCATATTATAGGAAGGATATTGATTTGCTTGAGTCTGTGCAGAGAAGGATGACAAAGATGATTGGTGGGCTAAGGAACTTACCTTATGGTGAAAGGCTCAGAAAACTAAATCTACATACATTGGAAAGGAGAAGAGTCAGAGGGGAATTGATTGAAGTCTTCAAATGGGTAAAAGGATATAATAAAGGGAATCTGGGTAAGGTTCTTATATTTAGTGAACATGACAGGACACGTAGCAATGGGTTTAAGCTTGATAAGTATAGGTTTAGGAAGGAGATTGGGAGGAATTGGTTTACAAATCGTGTGGTAGATGAATGGAATAGGCTCACTAGACATGTGATAGAAGCCTCCTCTCTGGGTAGTTTTAAGAATAGATTAGATAAATATATGGATGAAGCTGCTAGATGGGACTGACTTTTTTATGTACATATGTATATATTTTTCTAAGGAGTGGGGAGATTATATTTTGCGGTTGCATGAATGGACATAATCCTCTGGATGCATTTTATGTATATTGTAGATTAGATTTGACGAACTCCTGTAAAGGGTGACAATGTTGATGACTTTTCTCTGGTAAGAAATCTTTTGTGTGTTGACTGGAACAGGAGCTGCCAAGTGTAGGCCATGAATGGTCTTTTGCAGTCTCCTTCTTTTCTTATGTTCTTATGTTTGAGTCATCTAATGTCATACCCCACCCCCACCCCCATTATAATTTGCAAAACGATTAAAGGCACTGACATGATTTGGTTAAATCATTGGTAATACTTCAGATTTGAGGCGCACGGTAGGTGGCGCTATTAGTAGGCTACAATATATATCTTATGATGTCAGACAGTACCTTCAAATATGACCAATCACGGCGCTATATATATTTTTTTTATTTTAGGGATTTGTAACTTTTAGTCTATATTATTTACTAAATATCTGCGCCTCTGCCCGTTTATAATTTTTTCTAAGTTAGGTAAGGTTTCTTGATGTCATTGTTTTTTGTTTTGTTTTTGCTTCATTGTTTTTTGTTTTGTTTTCATATTTTTTGTTTGCTGTGAACGATAACAGCTTCTTACTGGCAACGCCTTTAGCTGCCCGCTTTCAAGCAGTCATCCATTCATTCGTGCTCCACTTGGGAGGAATTGGTTTACAAATCGTGTGGTAGATGAATGGAATAGGCTCACTAGGCATGTGATAGAAGCCTCCTCTCTGGGTAGTTTTAAGAATAGATTAGATAAATATATGGATGAAGCTGCTAGATGGGACTGACTTTTTTTTATGTACATATGTATATATTTTTCTAAGGAGTGGGAAGATTATATTTTGCGGTTGCATGAATGGACATAATCCTCTGGATGCATTTTATGTATATTGTAGATTAGATCTGACGAACTCCTGTTAAGGGTGACAATGTTGATGACTTTTCTCTGGTAAGAAATCTTTTGTGTGTTGAATGGAACAGGAGCTGCCAAGTGTAGGCCATGAATGGTCTTTTGCAGTCTCCTTCTTTTCTTATGTTCTTATGTTTGAGTCATCTAACGTCATACCCCACCCCCACCCCCATTATAATTTGCAAAACGATTAAAGGCACTGACATGATTTGGTTAAATCATTGGTAATACTTCAGATTTGAGGCGCACGGTAGGTGGCGCTATTAGTAGGCTACAATATATATCTTATGATGTCAGACAGTACCTTCAAATATGACCAATCACGGCGCTATATATATTTTTTTTATTTTAGGGATTTGTAACTTTTAGTCTATATTATTTACTAAATATCTGCGCCTCTGCCCGTTTATAATTTTTTCTAAGTTAGGTAAGGTTTCTTGATGTCATTGTTTTTTGTTTTGTTTTTGCTTCATTGTTTTTTGTTTTGTTTTCATATTTTTTGTTTGCTGTGAACGATAACAGCTTCTTACTGGCAACGCCTTTAGCTGCCCGCTTTCAAGCAGTCATCCATTCATTCGTGCTCCACTTGGGAGGAATTGGTTTACAAATCGTGTGGTAGATGAATGGAATAGGCTCACTAGGCATGTGATAGAAGCCTCCTCTCTGGGTAGTTTTAAGAATAGATTAGATAAATATATGGATGAAGCTGCTAGATGGGACTGACTTTTTTTTATGTACATATGTATATATTTTTCTAAGGAGTGGGAAGATTATATTTTGCGGTTGCATGAATGGACATAATCCTCTGGATGCATTTTATGTATATTGTAGATTAGATCTGACGAACTCCTGTTAAGGGTGACAATGTTGATGACTTTTCTCTGGTAAGAAATCTTTTGTGTGTTGAATGGAACAGGAGCTGCCAAGTGTAGGCCATGAATGGTCTTTTGCAGTCTCCTTCTTTTCTTATGTTCTTATGTTCTTATGAATCAAAATCCAAATTCTCATTCCATCATAGTTACCTTACCTCACTTCACCTTACATTTCATTACGTTATGTTATATTTCAGTGCCTCCCCCACAGATCAACTGACCTTCGAACAGGTAGCACGTGTTTCATAGAGCTCTCAGTCTGTTGATCTATTTTTCAGATTTTTCTACAGTTTGTTTTTTTTTTTTCTTACCACAATCAGCAAAAGCTAAGTTGCTCTTCTTTTTTTTCTTATTACTACTTAAGTTCTTTCTTTGTTTGAATAAGTGATGGAGTTTGGGGATGAAAGTGAGCATGAGTGTCGGAATGTATGCATTGGTTGTGGTGTATTAGGTGAGGGGTATACATGTGTTGTATGTGGGCTGCGTGAATGCATTGTAGATTTAGAGGGGATGAGAAGGCAGGATTTAGACAGAATATGTAGGCTGGAGGGGTTAGTTGCTGAGCTCAGGAGGGAACTTAGTGTTAGGCCTAGAGCTGGGAATAGGTTAGGTGGTGAGGTAGGCCAGTTAGATGATGGAAATTGGACTAGAGGTCACCACTTGAAAATAAAAAAGCAAGGGTGTAGGTTGGATTTAAGAAAATATTTTTTCACCAATAGAGTGGTAGACTTGTGGAACAAATTGCCGCAGAGGGTAGTAGGTAATCCAAATCTAAATGTATTTAAGAGTAGGTTGGATGAGTTTATGGGAAGGGAAGGTTGTGATGGTTCCTAAGTTTTGTATATATTAATATTGTTTGTATATATCTATAGCTGCATGATTTAGTTCTTGACAAGCCTTGATTGGTGATACCCTTGTTTCTGGATGCAATACTCTGGATGTAGTTTTCCTGAGAGTTTGGGTGCCTTAAACAAAGAGGCCGTTTGACTCGGATGACCTATGATGAGCCCTTGTGGCTTTTTTTCATCTGTTATATTATATTATGGGGCACTTTGATTTTGTCTTCCCCTGGTGATGGTGCTTTTTGTGGGTGGGTTTTGACAGAGGCGGATGACCTTTGATGGGCCCTTGTGGCTTTTGTCATCAGTGTAATTATGTTATGTTAATGTGCTCTCCATGTGCTTCTTCGTTATTCAAATTCTGCTTTAGTTTGTATAATCCCGAAAAACTTTTAGATTATCTAGAGGCGCATAAACTAACCAAGAAACCTATAAAAGTAAGAATTGTTTGTTATTAGGTTAGGTTTTTCTGCCAGTAAAAAGCTGTTGGGGGGGAAACCCCCCAGTAAATTCAAGGGGACTGCTTGTGGGGGAGATATCACTGCGTGGGGACCACCCTGCAATGATCCTGAGTTTCAATCAATTGGGGGGGGGTGCAGCCCCCCAGTACATACTCTTATACAAAAAAATATAACGCCGTAATTGTTGATGTCTGACGCTACCGTCTAACGTCATAAGACATATATTGTAGCCCAAAATTGTAGCCTATAAACAGCGCCACCTATCGTGCGCCCGAAACTGAAGTGTAACCAAATCATTCACCTCTGTAAACGTTAGCACATTAATCTATAAACAATTAGGAATATATACTGGGGGGCTGTGCCCCCCAGACCCCCCTCCAATTTAAGGAAACTCGGGATCATTGTAGTGTGGTCTCCCCATTGTGTTTACCCCCACATGAGCTGTCCCCTTAAATGTACTCCAAAAACGTATTTCTGTGCATCTAGAAAGAGATAGTTTAATAAATGATGCTCAGCATGGGTTTAAAAGAGTTAGATCGTGTTTAACAAATTTACTGGAATTTATGGATTATGTAACTAAATAATTACATAAGAGAGAAAGTGTTGATGTAATTTTCTTAGATTTTAGCAAAGCTTTTGATAAGGTTCCACATAGGAGACAAGTTCAAAAATTAAAAATGCATGGAATAATGTGAAAAAGTTTTGAATTGGATGGCTGAAAGCCATGAAACAGAGAGTAGTTTTGAATGGTGCAAAGGAGGGCAACAAAGATGATACCTTCCCTGAAGCACCTTGAACATGCAGATAGGTTGAATGTGTTAAATATGTTCTCATTTGAAAATTGTGCGAGTGATCAAAGATCACCTTGACATGAGAAGATCCCAATTACTAGCCACAGCCTCTACAATCTCAAAATGCCCACTCCCTCAAAGGAATGTTAATATAATACCCCACGCTATCTTCAAGAAATACAGCTACACCCACTTCACTCGATGTTCCATTCAGCTGCACATACCTTGCTGCATGCATCTCCCCTCTCCCTGACATTCTTCCTTCCCTGTGAGGACAGAGTCCATCTGGGCAGGCTTTAGTATGGCCATCACCCAACCCTTCTGAACTATCAGAAGAGGCTGTACATGATCACTAATGACTCTCCAGAATGAAACACTGCACCCTACATGCCAATGATATAATAAACACTTCCTGAGAGCTCTGTGAGAAAACCTGTTAAAGGCCATATCCTTTCCACAATTTGGGGGGCTGCTTGACCAGAGATCCTGAGGAACATCAACACCACCCTGCTACATGCACAGCCTTATGAGATTCACACTCCAGAATCCTTCCTCCCCCAAGATGCTAAGATGCTGTGTGTGCATCATCCAGCCCTTCCAAGCCATCAGAAGAGGTTGGATGTGACCATGGATGCCTGACAATGCCACACTTGCCCCTCCCCCCCTCAAAAATAGAAGACTGAATTGCATGCAACCACGCATGCTGACAACACTATACACTACTTAAAGGCTCTAGGGTAAAACTGGTCCAGGCTTGGGTCTTCCAGAATATCCAGCATATTCTTGTGGAATGTCCCAGTCTCTGGGATCTTCTTGCCTGGTACTGAGATGAATGGGGTAACTACCCTTTGCCCCTTGTACTAGGGGCTGGTTTTATGGACTCAGAGCTCCTGGAGGAGGCTCACTTCCATTGTGTTTAGGTGTCAAGTACATGGTTGGGTGCCAGAGGGAGGCAGCCCTTGCCACCGGAGTGCCTTTGCCTTTTTTGTTTTTAATATAGCCTAAGATTCTGAAATAAATTTTGGGGGCTTATGTCCCTTAAATATTAATTAAAAAAACCCATAGGAGCTTAGGGGACTACTTGGCCAGAGAACTTGAGGAATTACAGCTATCACTCATGGGGGTTATATTGCATTTTTAATGTTAATTTTCTTTCCAAACTTTCAAATTGAAAATATTAATTTGTACTGATTTTTGGTTCCTAGGATATGAATATTAGCAAAATCAATATTTGGTTTTATTTCCTTTTATCACAGCAAATATGAAGTTTAAAATAAAAGTTTCTCATAGTGGGAAAAAATATAGATTGGGTGTTTTATTAGACTTGAAGAATAATCCTGATTGTATCTATGAAACTCCACTGTCATTAGCTATTACCAAAGGTGGCAGTATTCCTCATCTGACAAAGGTATGCAATTTACCATTTTAGTTTTTATATGTTTCATTCTTAATATATTTTATAATATAAAAGTTTAAAACTAATTGTATAATTGCATATAATTACGTTTATACTGTTCACAGGGAAATTTATTTTATTTTCCCTGAATTGGCATGAATATAATGCATTTTTGCTATATAATTTGTATAATCCAAGTTTATATGCCTAATTGTTTTTACATGTTGTTTACAATACATTGGTTTGTTTTTGATTTTATTGTTAAAGATTAATCAGGGGAGTATTCTTAGGTTTGAATCAGTTTCAAGCTTGTCATGTTTTGTAATTGCTTTCAGTTTTGAATATGGAGTGAAAATTCACATCCAATAATAGTTCCACAAAGAAGTATTTTTTTTCCAAATATTTGTAATAAATTACTCTTTTATACATATATTGTATTAGATTAAGAAGGCATTTATTAAATTAACTATTTTATTTAGTATTGATGTTGAGATTAAATTAGAATTGTTTATTGCAGGATGTTTATCATGGTTCCTTTTCAAAGAACACTGTTTTATGCACCCCAGCCGAACATTTTTGTACTCACCTTGAAGTTCTACAGACATTTAAAAAAGGAGTTGCAAATTTTGCTTGTCTGGGGGTAAGAGTAAATCCTTGTTTGTTCATTAGTGACTATAATAATATCCAATTCTTATTTATAGAAATTGATTTTATAATTCTTCAAACTTTTTCCAAAGAATTCTCATTTTTTTGAAGATGCATATTTTTTTATATATCTCCTCAAATTTAATTTTCTTAAATGTGAAAGTTTAAGTACTTTCTTTTAAATTGAATATTGTCATACATTTTATCATTATTTTCAAACTTGTCCAGAAAGGTATGTCATGATTATGGCAGCTTTCTCATAATAAATATAGTTTAATTTTAGGAACTGTATTTTGTGGATTTCTTTTTAGTACCTATACAATTCTAATTTATCTTTTTCAAGACTCATCCAGTTTGCGTTGTTGTTCAAGATCCAACACAGGCTACTCCACCTGGCTACAATGAAAGCACTTTTGTCTCTCTTTGGGGGTCTGTAGGAAGGATGAAAATAAACACAGACAAGTGAGTCCAATTCCTTTATTTTCCAAAATATTTTTGAGTGATAAATTTTGCTCTAACTTTAATTTCAGTTGTATGTTTTGGGTTAACAGCATCAAATTACATATAATATTGCTATACAAAGTATGTTCACAAAGGTACCTGCAAATGATGACTAAAGATATACTTTTTTTTTGTCTTTTTACCTTATGGGAAGTAAGTGAACACCTAGGAACACCACATACTCTGGGTGGGACTGTAGGTCCCTTAGTGAGGTGATGGATATGCTTCATGCTTGTGGGAGGTTAGGGTGGTTAAGGAGGTGTTTAGTGTCTTTTGGGGCAAGGTGTATTCTATACTTGTATTTTTAGAGGATGGTTGAGAGGCCTGGTCTTAGTTGGGCCAAAAGTACTCTGTGTGGCTGTGTAGTGATTTGTATATTTATGGAAGTGATTCACTTAGGATAAATGTTTATCTATGGGTAAGGGCAATGTGGAGGTATTTTATCAGGTTGTGGTTGGTTGGGATGGGAAGTTAATAGCAGTGTGGCATACTTGATTCTGCATTGTGGTGGTGGTTGTTCAAGTGGGATTTGTTTAGTGTTTGGTTCCTATCATGTTTAGATGTACTTTTATATATAGGATTTTGGGTTTGTGGTGTGGGGATCAATTATGTGTATCTTGTAAAAATTTTTGTGAATGATTTATTTTGTACTGTTTGGAGTCTCTTCATTGTTCTTGGGTAGTGTTGGATGCCAAGCTGGTGCTGCATGTTTGATTGTGTAAATGAATTGTTTGTATAGTGTGATTTGTGAATTCTGTTGTCAAAAAGTTTGTTTAGGTATTGTTGTGGTTGCAGTTTTGTTATTGAGAGGTCTGTAGGGATTGTGGTTGAGAAGATGGTAAACTTGATGCTGCGATTGTAGTGTTAGTATGGGTGTTTGTGTCTAACTTGTCTTTGTCTGATGAAGATAAAGTTTGTGAGGGTGTTTAGGATATTTTGTGCTAGGTTATGTTTAGCTACTATTCAAGGGTCTTATGTTGATTTATGTGCACTGTACAATCAATGTGATACCTCCATTCTTTCTCCTTGTCATCGCCTCCCTACAGGCGGTTGCAGTTCTACCATTATCTGATGAAGTAAAGTTTGGCCACATCATAGCGCAGTTGTTGATGCCCTATATCTTGCTCGGGAACCTGAATTTTTGATACCTACTATGAGGATAGTACACAGTCACTCCTAGGGACTGGGTTCTAGCAGACATGGTTGAAGAATTCAAGATGGGACCTAAATGTGGAAGAATTCTTGCCTCTCTACACTAAAACTGCTTCATTTTCATGTCTTGATGTGCTTTTGGGCTCTCCCAATACACAAGTTGACATCGAGCGAGAAGAGATCAAGGACCTCAATGGAGTGATCACTTTCTCCTTCAAATGTCATTTGATAGGCTCCTACTGCTCAAGGTAGTGCCTTAGTGGTGTGGGCACAGTAGTCCGCATTCAATAAAATAAGTTTTGTTTGGTTGATGAGGCTATTGAGTTCTCTGGTGCCCTTATTGCTACAAGCATTACTTGTATTCCACAAACAATTGGAGGTTTTGTGCACCATCCTGGTAGTTCAGGTGAGGGTGGGACCCCCTCAGAGGGCTACAGCCATCTGAGTGAATTTGACTGTCTGAGGGACAGATTCTGGTTGTTTTGAAGTACGTGTGCCACTGTTCATGGCAGCCATACTTGTCTTCACTCAGAGGACCCCTTTGCGATGGTGTGCAAGCTTGTCAAAATTGTTCAGGCTAAGTTCTCACAGGACCCCTCCAATATCCTCCAGGAAGAGATGACCATCTTAAACCCTGTATCCATGATGGAGTCCTTTAAGAGTGCATTATCCAGGTGGTGGCACTGGTTCAGCAGCATTTTAAGCACAGTTGCTTAGGGCTGCTGACTGGACTAAACCTACAGAGGTGCGGAACCCTTCAACAATATGTTTATGCTAAGTGAGTTGCTTTAGCTTTGTGCATTCCTAGTAGTATGTGTGAATGAGATATGGCTCTTTTGTTGCCTTTGTTCAACAGGATCTGTTCAAATGGTATTTTTTCAGGTTCCTGTTGATGGGTACTGTGCTTGCTTTTTGCAAGCTCCAGAGAGATCACTTGGTTCTTGTTGTTTTGTTTTTTTCTTTTTCTCAAACTTCCTGTGTGCGCAAAAGCCTATGGAGAAATTGCTTAATGTTAGGTTAGCTTATTTCTTGGACAGTGTAAGTACACGTTTCCTCCGCAGTGCAACTTTTGAAGTTCCACTCCAGGTTGGACACATTGCTCTGGCTGGAGAGTGCTATCTGTGAGGCGATCATTCATAGGTAGCACTTGGCCATGGTATTTTTTGATTTTGCAATGGTGTGGCCATAGTGTATCATGGAGACTCCATCCACTGGGGGCATAGAGATGCCTACCAATATTTTTGCGCAAGTTCCTATGAGTTTGTTAGTTATGAAAATGTGTGACTATACCTCTCTCTAGTCCAATATGGTAGAAAGAAAGTGCTCTCCAGGGAAGTGTTCTCATTGTCACTCTTCACCATGAGCATCAATGGTATCACTTCAGTACTGCTGGTAGATGTTCTCGCCACACTGTTTACAGGACTTTTCTGTTACGGTGCGGCTCAGATACCTTCCTTGGAATACTGACTTAAAGCAATCTCTGAACTCTATCTCTTTTATGTCAAAGCTTTTGCAGCTTTTGGTTTTCTATGGCCAAGACTAAGGTGGCATTATTCCATGGCATTCAGCAACTGGTGTTCTGATACATCTTTACTTTTTTTAACACTTTTGTTTGCTTCACTGGATGTGAGATGTACACATTCACTGCTAAGTGTGAATTGCCAAAGCGATCTTGATCCACTACACTGGTCTCTTGTTTGATAAATGGTGCCTCCCCCACATACTCTCTAGAGAGCCCCCTGTATTGATGCTAGAGAGATGTTCCTTGCTTTACAACATATACATTGCATTATGAGTGAGCCCAGCATCTCCCTCAGTTGCCAAATAAATGGTTTTCAGTACATCTACAACTGATCTTGACAGTGCCTATGCTGATGTGAGGCATGAATCATGCACTAAGTAAGCCTTTCAACTTTAAGAGCTCATTGTAACTGGATGGTGGTGCCTCTGGTTCTTCACTGGCCACCACTCTGGAGGATATCACCTCTGAACTTTGGTTGCCATACCTGGGCTCCCTAATCTTCTACAGCACCGGGAGTATTGCGTTAGAATTTCTTGGAACACACTCATTGTCATGCTGCTGTACATGGATAGCTCCGAGTCTGAAGGGGGAGTCATTTTCCATGCTAGCTTCCACCTCTGAAGCTGGTATGTCATGGCTATTCTGGACACAGTGTCTTCACTGCCAAGCTGGTTACAACACACATGTTTGTACGGGGGATTATGTGCCATGCCCAGTTTGGAGATTGATTTGTAATGCGTAGCAACTCATAAAGCACACAAAGTGTCCTTGATGCTTTGGCATCTCCCCACTCCCTGGCTGGAACTATCTGTGATACCATGACTGCTGAGTCAGGAGGATGTCAAGATTGACTTCTACTGGGCTCCTGGACATGTAAAGGTTACGGTGAATGAGCACAAGGATGCAGGTGCCATGCTCTCTACAGGAAGTGAGTGACCAGCCCAGCATTTTGCTCTTCACTCATGAATCAGGGAAGCCCTTCAGCTATCCCTTTATATTCCATCCCCCTTTGTGCACAATTCTTTACTCTGTCGCTCAATCTGAAGGAATTTTAATGTATACACACACACACAGGTTTGACCCCTGTTGCATTCTGGCTTGCCAGCATTTGTCATTCTGATCTTTGAATATTTTATTATATGGTCTTGTCCATAATAGAAAAGAGATTGTTTTATCTACCTTTTCATTCTTTTTTTTTCTTTTACTACTTGTTTCCAGTGAATGAGAAAACTCATTGGCTGTTCTACTTTCCTTTACTGAACTAAAATATTTATCTACAATTTCCCATTCATCTATCTCTCATTCACCTTATCCTGAATGAAAATTCCCTCATTGGTTATGCTAGTTTTCATTCTCAAACCTTTTTATTTCTCAGTACACTGATGGAATTTGGAATGTGAAATAATTTTGTCATGGGGTTGTACTCTGAATCTTCTATGTGGAGATAATGTGTTTTTTCCTGAGTAATTTTTTTGTGTAGTCTGTTGTTTTTTCTTAATGATAAAGGGGCTATGATCTAGCCAAATAGAAACCCTGCTTCCAATTACAGCAAGGCTAAGCTACATTGGATGTGGTAAATTGGTGGATGGAGTCCCAACTTTGTGTCAATTTCACAATGACTGCCATGTGTTGCAGATACTTGTAGGTTGCATCCAACGTTAGAATGTAGGTTTCTACTGCCCCTACCCCCCTCTCCAACCCTCAGGGCAAATCAGTGGGAGGACTTAGTTCTCTTTCATGGAATGAGAAAGAAAATTATGCACTTTTCTATGCTTAAGGAATGCTAATTTTACCTGATTTCTTTGTAGTTTAACTTAATGACAATGCTGTTAATAGTCTGATTATATTTTTGTTTATTTGTGAGAGACCATTTTTGTCTAATTTGTTTCTAATTATTTCTAATACTGCAAAATGAGGTGGCTGAATGCTTTAATATATAAAGTTTGGTTTTCAGTTTATTTTACTTACAACCATCTAACTTCCAAAAATCAATTCATCTGATATTAAGTTAGAAAACAAAGACCCTCTGATTATCTAAGTTAATGATCAATTTTCTATTAATTAATTAATTAGAATTATCAGCATTTTTTCTTAAAGTTTTATTACAACTCTGGCCATATGAAAATAGTATTTGTATGTTTATTGTGGATACAACCAGGTTTTAA